>PISX010030725.1:0-18464 GCA_004024625.1 Mellivora capensis | reverse complement strand
CTTTAGGGTAAATACCCAGTAGTGCAATTGCTGGGTCATAGGGTAGTTCTATTTTCAACTTTTTGAGGAATCTCCATGCTGTTTTCCAGAGCGGTTGCACCAGCTTGCATTCCCACCAACAGTGTAGGAGGGTTCCCCTTTCTCTGCATCCTCGCCAGCATCTGTCATTTCCTGACTTGTTAATTTTAGCCATTCTGACTGATAACAAAAGATTTTAATAGGAGGTCTTGCTTAGCTTGTTGTGGGAATGTGGACACAGACTTCTTGGAAGCCATTTACCTGACTAAAGGAGGTAATAAGGAAAGCAATTATGGGATACATTTTGTGACTTAGAATAGAATCCTGTTGCTAATTAACATGTTGGAGGAGACAGCTTCTGTTCTGATGTTATGCTGGAATTCAGGACACCCTTGGCCTTCAAACAATTTTTGGAAGGGTGGGAGGTCAAGGACTTGGTGGTTCTAGAAGGCACGCTTGGCCCCAGAAAGCCAGCCCCTCTTTCCTGATAAAAAGAGAATGTGGCATCTCTTCCAGGGTAAGTATTACTGGAGTGGCAAAGCCATACACTCCCAAATGTGTTCAGACCTCTTCAAGTGAGGGTTTGGCAGTGCTGTTTATTCAAATTAGGGTTTTGATTTATTATAAGGGAAAAGTCTCTGTTTTCCAGTGGATCAATGCAGCTGACAGGAGTGAGACGGGGCAGAAGAAAAAGCAGCGGCCTGATTGATGTGGGCTCCTGTACATCACAGGCCTCTTTACAAGAAATTGGCATCTTAGACAGGAGGGCTTGGAGAATTTTAATGCTTAATTGATTAGGAGCCAAATAATTTGGTTTAGTCAGAGGCCCCACAGGTTTCCCAGGAGCCCTGGCTGCACTGGGCCAGATGGTCTTTTTTGTCTGTGCTGTTCCCAGCCACACACCAGCCAGCTCTTGGCGCCCAGCTCTCCTCAGAGCCGGGGAGGCTTCCCCACTACCTTCTCAGTGCTCAGCGAATATTAAATCATCAAAACAGCAGTAGTAGCTCCAGGTTGGCATGTCCCTTCCGAAGTCTTGGGCAGGGGTCAGGTACTGTCTTGAACTGGTTGCTAGAGGGACAGAATAGGGTCTAGCCTTTTCCTCATTATAAATGATAATCAGGATAGCAATATATTGTTGCTATAATATCACTAATAATGGTAACAGTAGCTTGCCAGGTGTCAGGTGCCAGGATGAGGACTGAAACACATTTTCCTATTTAACCCTCAACAAACTTCATGATGTACATACGCTGTTGTCCACGTTGCAGATGGGAAACGACTCAGTGGGGTGAAGTGACTGGTCCAAGTAAGCAAACTATAGAACATAGACCCAAACCTAGGTTTGCGTTATTCCCAAACACATGCTCTGGAACTGTCTATACTCTGCTGTCTGCACTCCTTATTTCTCATCATGGCTACATGTATAACATGAAGATGTAATTTGAGGGACAAGAGGGAGGGAGGCTTCAATTCCCTCATTTGGCATCAAAGGGGCAAAACTGCTTGGTAGTCACAGAAGGTAAGGTTGTGAGGTAGGAGCTGGAGAAGTGGACTCAAAGTAAAGGAGTCCTTTTTTCTTTTTTCTGAGAGAGAAAGAGAGAGAGAGTGCACAAGGAAGCAGTGGGGAGAGGCCGAGGGAGAGGGAGAGAGAGAATGTCAAGCAGGCCCCAAGGAAGAAATTCGTTGGTCTTAAAAAGCCCTCAATTTATTCTACTTAAAGAATGGGGAACTAGAATTTTATATGTATACAAATATGTATATAATTTTTTAGTATATTGGGTAGGAAATTGTATTTGTGTTGTAAATATATTACTTATTTTATTTTAAGGATCTTATTTATTTGAGAGAGAGAGAGAGCTTGAGGGTGCATGGGGGGGAGGGGCAGTGGGTGAGGGGAAAAATGGGAGGGAGAGGGACAAGCAGACTCCCCGCTGAGCACAGAGCCCAATGCAGGGCTCCGTCTTTCCACCCTGAAATCATGACCTGAGCCAAAATCAAGAGTTGGGAGCTCAACTGACTGAGCCACCCAGGAGCCCGCTATCACTTATTTTAAAAAATAAACTTTGAAAAACCATCACCTTCAATGGCTTAAAATGCTTAATTAATATATACTTAATGCAGAGTTGTACATCTGTAGTCTCTGAATTTTCCATATGCAAAAATACGCAAAACAAAATCAAATGATTAGCTTTGTCCACAGTATTCCCCTTGTTTCTCATAGTGTGGATTTGGGTGAGGCAGACTTTTCTTCAGAACTTCAAAAAAGACACCTTTCCATATGAGGGTAATCATGGCTCTCTCGTACAAGTCATTGGTGGAAAGAAAAAGTCCAAACTTTCAATACTTTGTAGCCATCAGTAAAGGTTGGTTGTAGCTGCTAACTGATTCATAACCACCCAAGAGCCCAAGATCTGGGTCTGACCTTGTGCATCTCACATTAAGGTAATCAGACCATGCCATCAGGAGCAGACTACAGGATGCCTGGGCAGGTGGGGGGTGGGGGGAACTTCCACTAAGTAAAGAAGATATTAATCCAAGCCTTGCTGTAAGGCCAGAAACCCAGGGAAGGTATATGACAGCTTAATGGAAGTTGCTGAAATATGGACTGTTTCCCATTTTTGCAGAGCCTCATAAGTGCAAAATGTCTTATAGGTGCAGAAAGTACTTCTGCCAGTGATGGTCACATTTGTCAAAAGGCCTCCTCCAAGCAGTGCAAACCTAAGGCATATAGACGACTAGTGATTTCTTCTTGAAATCTCCATCTACTTTCATTCACTCGTGTATCCAGCTGATGTAACTGACATACGGAATGTGCCTGTCAATCTGCTCTCCTCCAAAACGCAAAGCTATCATTAGACGCAGAGTTAGCTAACGGTTTGGGGAGCTGGAGCCAGACTGCCCCAGGGGTGAATCCCAGTTCAGCTTTTCGCTGGTGATCCAATGTCAGTTACTGAAATTTTATAAGGCTGAACTTCTCCATCTATAAAAGGAGGGAAGAAAGAAAATTATCTACCTGGTAGGGTTGTAGAGTTAACATATACAGAGTACTTAGACGAATTCCTGGCTTGTTACTATTATGTCACACCCCAGTTTAAAATCCTTCATGCAACTTCAGTGTTCTTATAATTAAATCTGAAATGCAAACTTGGCCTTCCCTGCCCATCTCTACAGTCTCATGTGCCACCGCTCTTCCTTTCTTCCTTCTGTTCTTACTCCAGCCACATTCCCATTCATCAGATGTCCCAACTTCGTCCTTCAGGGATGTGGCATGTTCTAATCCTCTGCTTGGAAAATTACCACCTTCTTCCTTACAGAATCAGGGCTAAATTCTCACTCAGTCTTTATTTAAAATACCCAATTAGGCCTGGCTTAGATCCCCTATATTGCATTCCCATGGCATCCTGAACTCCTCCTTTATAGCACTGATCACATTTATAATTAAACATGGGCTTTCTGCATTCCTAAAATGTCTCTTCCCCCACTCTGTATTGACTGTAAGTATTTTCTGGTGATGACCGCAATCACTGACCTTTAATAGAGGTGGAAGAAATATTGGATAAAAGAATAAATAAAGGCAGGCCTACCACGATTAAGGGCTGGTACTTCGTGTTACCTAATAATAAACTCGGTTTGCAGTTTATCAATATGGGCCTGATTGCACAAGTCTTTGTAGAAGCTTTTTGAGGTAATAGGTAAGTTTATGGCAGGGACTGCTGCCATGGTTTCCGGGATGTTTACTTATCTCCAAACTCATTGAGTCATACCCATTAAATATATACAGCTATTTGCATGGAAATCATAACTCAGTAATGCAGTTTTTTAAAAAAATGCTCAACTCTGATACTTCTAGGCTGTTTTTTTTTTAAATTGAGTCTAGTAGCTGTTCGTGTGCCTATTGCCCCACGAAATTCTACAGTCTTCAAAGACAGAAGCCAGTGGTTGAAACATATTGAATTGAACATAAATAAAGCAAGCAGAAATCATTTAACTGAAAATAATAAAAAGGATTCGTTATTCTGTACAACAACAAGGATTCATTATTACAAATGTATGTGTAATATGTATGAACTCGACTAAGAGTTGACACTTAAGGGGTGTTGTGACTTATAATTATCTAAGTGCTGATAATGCCCGGGACTAGCAGGGCAGCACCTGACCTCTCTGGGCCACATTCCTGATAAGCCTCAATGCCCACTGCCGGGTGTCATTTGTCACTCCTTTCTGCCCCTTTGCCCTGGGAGCTGTTAAAATGCTTTCCGCTCAGGGTCAGCCTATCTCCCGTTACCACATACTCCCGTGTTCTTTCTGCCGAGAAAGGGTCTAGGCTGCATTTTGTTGCTGCAAGTTGGCTGGGTGGATCTGCTTTATCAGCATTTCGGCCTGTCCTGTATCCTGTCGGCTTCTTATGAGCAAGGCTTGAGCATTTGTAGCTAAAGCCACCGATCATCTTGGCCCAGGGGCTTCAGCCTAGCACTTGTGCAATATACAAGTCAGCAAGATTTCAGGTTCTCTAGGAACGGCACAGAGAAGTAGTTTAGAGCAGGAACTTGGGGAGTCAGATGGCCCTGAGTTCAGTCTTGCCTCTGCCACGTGTTCAGTGTGGTTTTGAAGACTGGACTAAGTTTCTTTAGGTTTTAAAAGGTGAAGGACATTGCTGAGGGTATGTGCTGTGGTGAGGGCTATGAATTGTGGAAGACTAATGATTCACAGAGCTGTACCCCTGAAACAAATAATACATTATATATTTAAAAAATTAAAAAATAAATAAAAGGACTATCTCACATATTGTCATGGGATTTAGTGAGACGATATATACAAAGTGATCAACTCGGTGGCTGGTATTACTATTAGTGTATTACTACTACTGGTACTACTATTACCATTTCCAGTTAACCCTGAGCTGATAGAATTTCCCCAATCCACACGACGCAGGGCAGCTGCCAGAGACTGCTGTCCTACAATGAAAAGTACATTAAAATATCTGAAAAATGGTTCTGTTCCCTTAGGGAAGACTTCCTGCAATTCTTTCGCATCTTCATGCTGATGAGACCACTGTGGTTCAAATAACATTGAAGGGAAGAAGGGCAGATGAAAAATGAGGACCGATGAAAGACTTGTAAATTGAAAATTATACTTGAGAATCACAGAGAAGCCCTTGCTATCTATTTTGCAAATTAGTTTGCTTTTTAAATTTCCAAAAGGCTCAGCTTTACCAACTAGCAAGTCAGCAGGAAGCAAAATTTTTGTGAGTTTCTTATATTATCCTGCATGTTCTCAATAATTCACTTCATAAAGTATATAAACACACATATAATAGATCTTTATGAAGGAACATAAGGGCTCCTGTTTGGAGTCTTGATTTTCAAAATTACCATATTTCTTTGCACCAGGCAACTATGACCCGGCTATGGGGGAGAACAAAGAGGTCTGATGAACTTTTTTAGAGATGGTTGTGATCTCTGCCCTCTGACAAACCCCACGTGTAGCTTCAAGAGGAGGCCCTTCCTCCTGATCACAGGTCCAAGCAGTTTCAGGCTCATAGGCAAAAAGGGTCTTTCTTGTAGAATTTCCAGGTAGAGGGATATATGCATATTTTTCACCTTGGATGGCTTGTTTGGAATTTTATTTTATTTTTTGCTGTTGTTGGAATTTTAGTCTACTCAATTGGGCGTGGGTATGATGATAAAGTGATTGACCTAAGTCCTGAATACCTATTCCAGGTACTGGATTCATTGCCTTATTTGCTTGTGGGGCTTTCCTGCTTTCCTTCTCAGGACTTGGGACCCACTGCCATGCTGACTTTTACTTAATCTTAAAGATAATCTTTTTTAAAAAAATTTTTTTATTTATTTATTTGAAAGAGAGAGAGACAGAGATAGCAAGAGTGGGAAGGAGAGAGAGAGAAGCAAGCTCACCGATCCCAGGACCCTAGGATCATGACCTGAGCCAAAGGCAGGCACCTAACCAACTGAGCCGTCTAGGCACCCCCAGATAATCTTTTTTTTTTTTTTAAAGATTTTGTTTATTTATTTGACAGACAGAGATCACAAGTAGGCAGAGAGGCAGGCAGAGAGCCTGAGAAGCAGGCTCCCTGCTGAGCAGAGAGTCCGATGCGGGGCTCGATCCCAGGACCCTGGGATCACAACCTGAGCCGAAAGCAGAGGCTTTAACCCACTGAGCCACCCAGGCACCCCAGATAATCTTTTATCTTAGCAAAATCTCAGGCAAAAACTTATATTTAGCAGTATCTGCCACCATTGTAAGTAATTTACAGAGGTGTGTTTATGATACATGTAAATATATATTTGCATGGATATATACACACACACACATATATTCAAATATATATATACAAACAAAGCATATATATATGCAATTGTATTATGTGTGTATATAAACATACATATAGAATGTCTAATATAAATACATTTATATAATTTTTGTAAATTTGCCTTATAAATTTCATAAATCACAAATGATACTTCTATAGCTTTTTAAAATATTTTATTTATTTATTTAATATTTATTATTTCTAATTTTTTAAAAAGATTTTATTTATTTATTTGACAGACAGAGATCACAAGTAGGCAGAGAGAGGAGAAAGCAGGCTCCCTGCTGAGCAGAGAGCCCGATGCGGGGCTCGATGCCAGGACCCTGAGATCATGACCTGAGTGGAAGGCAGAGGCTTTAACCCACTGAGCCGCCCAGGCGTCCCTATTTCTAATTTTTTAAAATTTCTTTTCAGTGTTCCAGAATTCATTGTATATGGACCACACCCAATGCTCCATGTAATACATGCCCTCCACAATACCCACCATCAAGCTCACCCAACCCCCCACCCCCATCCTCTCCAAAACCCTCAGTTTGTTTCTCAGAGTCCACAGTCTCTCGTGGTTTGTCTCCCCATCCAATTTTCCTGATTTTACTTATTTATTTATTTGAGAGAGAGAGAGAGACAGCGAGAGAGAGAGCACAAGCAGGTGGAACAGCAGAGGGAGAAGCAGGCTCTCCACTGAGCAGAGCCCAGAGTAGAGCGTGATCTCAGGACCATCTCAGGGATCATGACTAGAGCCGAAGGCAGACACTTAATGACTAAATAAACCAGCCCCCCTCTCTACAGTTCTTCTTAACCAAATCAGAGATGGGAGGCAGGCAGTCTTCTACAACACCCCTTTATACTGTACCCAAACATTCAAATTTTTATATATATATATATATTTATTGTAAATATTTATAATATAAATGTATTCTCATACATAAAGTTTTTATATATAAATACATCTAAATATATAAAGTATATTTAAATACATATTTATATTTATATATATTTATATACTATATATTTATATATCATATATATTTATATATTATATATATTTATATATTCATATTGATATTTTATATATACAAAGATTGAAAAAGAAGACCAAGAACAAAGAAAAGGTCAAGTTAGATTGTACTGTTTCTTTAAATCACTATGAGCCCTCCTGCTCAAATGTAGGAGTTGAAGGCTAGAAGCTGTTGGTTAGGTTAGAAGTTATCCCTTTTAAGGCCCTGGCAGCCTGATCCATTGTGTATAATCTGAATCTTATTTACAGTATCAGGTTGCTCCACTCTGGGGTCTAATGGTGAGCCTTGGGAATTTCTAAGTCCCTTTCTTGAGAGTCACCTTGAAAGTCAAAATAAGCGAAAAGTTCAGTATTGAAAAATATTTTCAACTTCTAAATAAAAGATAAATGTAGAAGTTTCTAGTACCTAAAAGAATAACTACCAATAGTAGCATATATGGTTTATGGTAACCACGCCCTTTATGATGAATTTGTTATATATCTTCTAGGATGAGGTGGAGTCTTTCCCTCCAACTCCTGAAATTGAACTAATTTGTGGCTTGCCTTAGTCAACAGAATGTAGTGGAAATGAAAGAAGACTAGTTCCAAGTTTAGGCCTTAAAAGATCTTGTAGACTTCTCTCTTTCTTCCTCTGTTTTGTAGGCTAGTCTTCTAGAGACTGAGACACATGCAGCACAGCGGTCAACCTAGTCATCTCAGATGAAGCACTCACTAGTCTTATGACTATTCTAGACCAATGGTCACCAGCCAACCCACCAGCTAACTGCAGATTCAGCTGTAAGGCCAACCAAAGTCATCCAAACTCAGACAGGAAAAGTTCCCAGGTAACTAACAGACTTGTGAGAAATAATAAGGCTTGTTATTTTGAGGTAGTAAGTTTTGCAATGATTCTTACATAGCATTATTGTGACAATCTTAATTGATGTAGCCAAGTGTATAGAAATTCAGAGAAGGACATATAGATACGACAGAAATAAAACAATTGTCAAGAGAGTAGCTGATCATCAAAACTCAATTATTTCCTACTGTGCTAAGTGTGAGACAAGAAACGAATGTAATTACCAATAGCTAAAATTAATTGCTCAGTCTAGGACCTTTAAAGATGGGCTACTTGGATGTCACTTAGCATATGTAAGTCAGTCAGAGAAAGACAAATACCATAGGATCTTACTCATATGTGGAATTTAAGAAAAAAAAAAAACAACAGATGGACATATGGGAAGGGGGGGAAGAAAAAAGGAGAGAGGGAAACAAGCCCTAATAAACTCTTAACAATAGAGAACAAATTGGGGATTGATGGAGGGAGGTAGGTGGGGGATGGGCTAGGTGGATGATGGGTATTAAGAAGGGCTCACGTTATGATGAGCACTGGGTATTGTCTGTAAGTAATGGTCACTGAACTCTACTCCAGAAACCAATATTGCATTGTATGTTAACTACCTAAAATTTAAATAAAAAAAAAAGTTTTGAAAATGATAAAGAAGTAAATCAAATGGGCTACTGGGAGAAGTGATCTCTACTAAGTGTTCCACTTCCATCTAAAATTCGTCCATGATTTGGTGTATACTCTGCTCATGTACAAAACTCAGACACTCTCCGAAGTGAGAATGAGGGGGCATAGGCTGTCAGAATCCCACGGGGGAGTTCATGCGTGTTGGACCAACTGCTCAGAGTAAGACATGATTCCAGTGACTCAAAAGTGAAGTTCTTGGAAGTAAAGATTTCTGATGCAAAAACAGGACACTCTGCACTTAAACAATAAACACCACAAGTGGTTATTTATTAAAAATTCACAAAATAATCAGGAGGGAGACAAACCATAAGAGGCTCTTAATCTCAGGGTGCCTGGGTGGCTCAGTGGGTTGGGCCTCTCCCTTCGGCTCGGGTCATGATCCCAGAGTCCTGGGATCAAGCCCCACATTGGGCTTTCTACTCGGTGGGGAGCCCGTTTCCCCCCCTCTCTCTGCCTGTTGCTCTGCTTGCTTGTGATCTCTGCCTCTGTCAAATCAATCAATCAATCAATCAGTCAATCCTAAAAAAAAAAAAAGAGAGACTCTTAATCTCACAAAACAAACTGAGGGTTGCGGGGGGGAGGGCGGTAGGGAGAGGGTGGTGGGGTTATGGACATTGGGGAGGGTATGTGCTATGGTGAGTGCTGTGAAGTGTGTAAACCTGGCAATTCACAGACCTGTACCCCTGGGGCTAATAATACATTATATGTTAATAAAAAATAAAATTTTTTTACAAATTTCAACAAAATAATGTTTGAAACTATCTCAACAACCCCAAACAGGGAAACAGAGGCTGCTGCAGACTGCACTAAAGCCAGTGGGCTCAAAGGTATTATGGCCTGACCATAACCCCCATGGAAATTCTCGAGGCCTCACATCTTAACTGTGGAGATGAAACCCTCCACTTAGCTCCATGTGGCACAAAGCCCAGTTGAGGGCTATCTGTGCAAAGGGTCAGAGGAGATATGCGGCTTTCCTCCTTCTCACCTAGAGAGAAGGGATGTCTCCTGAGACAATGAGCTGTGTTCTCTTTCACTGCTTAGGCTTCCCAGACAATGCTAGGACTGTGAGCTGTTTGTGACTATATTAGGATTCTGCTTTCTCAATCTCAGCAGCCTTCTGTGGATTAACACTCAGAAGTTTCCAGCACACTAAATATGACTTCTGCTGTCTTTGCTCTTTTGACATCAGGCAACGATAACTCGTTTCAGACCAGATGGTGTCAGTTTAATCGTTGGCAACTAATGTAGCATGATACACTAGTGCTGACCCAAAGTACATTATGGGTAATTTTCTGAGATTTTGCTTTGGAAAGGAGAATGGAGAAGAGTTTAGAGAAAAAAAAAATATTTGTAGTAGTATGAAAATCTGATCTAAGATTTTTTTTTCTAAACCAACATAAAATATACCTATATTAACTACTTAATAGTAGTACTTATCTTCTATTTAAAATCTAAAATATGCCATTGAATGCAATTGGTTGCTTTATTGTTAATTAAAAATTGTTCTCACTTTCTTTTTTCAGTCTCACTGATTTTATTTAATATACAAAAATTGCACATATATAAAGCATTCATTTTGATTTATATTTGGACATAGGCATACACCTATGAAAACATCACCACAATCAAAGTAATAAAGATATTCATCATCTTGAAATGATTTCTAGTGTTCCCTTGCTTTTTTTTTTCTTTTAAGATTTATTTGAGAGAGAGAGAGAGAGCATGAGCAGGGCTTGATCCCAGGATCCTGGGATCATGACCTAAGCTGAAGGCAGATGCTTAACCTTGACTGAGCCACTCAGACGCCCTGCTTTATCTTTTTTTAACTATGGATCAGGGACAAGCGCATTTAAGATGAGATCTACACTCTTAAGAAGGTTGTAAGGGCACAACACCATATTGTTAACTATAGGCAGTATGTCACAGAACAGATCCATAGAATTTATGCATCCTGTGTGACTATGGCTTAATACCCATTAAACAGCAACACCTCATTTCCCCCTGCCTCATCCCCTAGAAACCACCATTCTATTCTCTGCTTCTATGAATTTGACTATTTTCTATAACTCCGATACATGGGATCATGCAGTATTTTTGTCTTTCTGTTTCTGGCTAATTTCATTTAGCATAGTATCTTCCACCTCCATTCACGTTGCTATAAATGGTAGGATTTCCCTTTCTCTTTAAGGCTAAATAATATTTTATACACCACATTTTCTTTATCTACTTGTCTACCAATGGAGATTTAGATTGTTTCCATGTCTTGGCTATTATAAATAAATGCTACAGCAAACATGGTAGTGCGGGTATCTCTTTGAGACCCTGGTTTCAATTCTTTGGGATATATATCCAGAAGTGGGATTGTTGGACCCTATGGGAGTTTTATTTTTAATTTTTGGGGGAACTTTAGAGTGTTTTTCCAAAGTGTATCAATTTACATTTTTATCAACTGTGTACAAAGGTTCCCTTTTTTCTATAGCCTCGCCAACACTAGTGATCTTTTGTTATTTTGGTAACAGCTATCCCAACAAGTTTTGATTTGCATTTCTTTTTTTATTTAAAGATTTTATTTATTTGTTTGACAGAGAGAGACACATACACACACAGAGGGAACACAAGCAGGGGAAGTGGGAGAGGAAAAAGTGGACTTCCCACTGAGCAGGGAACCCGATGTGTGCTCGATCCCAGGACACTGGGATCATGACCTGAGCCAAAGGCAGACGCTTAAGGACTGAGCCACCCAGGCACCCCTGATTTGCATTTCTGATGATTAGTAATATTGAGCACCTTTTCATATACCTATTGGCCATTTCTATGTCTTCTTTAAAGGAATGTCCGTTCAAGACCTTTGCCCATTTTTAACCCAGTCATTTGCTTTTTGTTATTGAATGGTAGGCGTTCCACAGACATTTTGGAAATTAACTCCTTATCAGATACATGGCTTACAGATCTTTTCTCCCATTCCATAGGTTGCCTTTTCAGTTTGTTCGTGTTCTTTGCTGTGTAGGAGCTTTTTAGTTTGGTGCAATCCCTCTTACTGATTTTTGCTTTTTTTGCCTGTGCTTTTGGTGTCATCTCTGTGCAATCATTGCCAACATCGATGCTATGAAGACTTTTCCCTCTGTATTGAATCCATTGACTTCCCTAAGTACTGAATCCATTTTGAGTTGATTTTTTTGGTACATAGTTGTAAGATAGGGGTCCACATTCTTTGGAATGTGAGTTTCCAGTTTTACCAGCACTATTCGTTGAACAGACTATCTTTTCCCCAGTAGTGTTGGTGCTCTTGTGGAAGATCAGCATAAGTTTAATTCTGGGCTTTCTATTTTGTTCCATTGGTCTATACATTTGGTTTTATGCCAGAACCAAATTGTTTTGATAACTTTAACTTTTGTAATATAACAGGAAGTAAAGCCTCCATCCAGCTTTGTTCTCTTCAAGATCACTTTGGTTATTCTTTAGTCTTATATCTTTTAGCATTCCATATAAATTTTAGATTTTTTTTCTATCTCTTTAAATAAATGAAATGTTGATGTGAACAGAATTGAATCTATAGATTGCTTTGGGTAGTATGGACATATTAATAACATTAATTCTTCCAATCCATCAACATGAGATGTCTTTCCATTTACTGTGTCTGTAATTTCTTTAATTAATGTATTACAGTTTTTAATATAAAAATATTTTACCTCCTTGGCCAAATTAATGAGATTGTTTTCTTAAATTCCTTTTTGGACAGTTTGCTTTTGGTTTATAGAAATGCAGGTAATTTCTGTAGGTTGATTTTGTATCTTGCCAACTTTATTGGATTCATTTATTGGTTCAAGTCTTTAGGGTTTTCTATGTATAAGATGTGTCATCTGAAAACAGAGGCAATTTTATGTCTTCATTTCTGATTTGGATACTTTTTATTTATTTTAAATTAAAAAAATTTTTTTTGCCTCTGTGCTTATAATCTTTAAATTCCAGACCCTACTGTGTTATATAGGGCTCCATGTGGTCTTGCTGCTGTTGATATTTACAACTATATAAATTAGGAAGCCTGGTTATATATTCAATACAAAAAAAGCCTCAACAAAATGGATTATTAAAGGAAGGGACCAATTTTTCTCATATAACAATTTTCCAAAAGTAGGAAGTCCAAGCAACTGATCAAGAGAGTCATCCAAGAACCCAGACTCCTTCTTTTCTCTATACTATTTTTACCATGTGATTTTTGTCCTTATGACCACAATATCGTTGCTGTATCTCCAGGCACTGCATCACTGTTCCAGGGAGAGAGAGACATAAGGGAACAAAAGCAAGAGTCCTATCATTTGAGACCTTGTTAATGTTTTTATTTCAGAAAGAAAGACCCTCCAAGAGGGATTAGGTCTTACCTCATCATCTACAGCACTGTCATATGGTCACCCTTATTCAAGGTAATCTGTTATTGCTCTGAACAAAATCAGGATATTGTCAATAGTGAACAAAGAAAGAAAAGGAGACAATTAGTGTCTGCCTCAATAACTTCATCTTATACCACTCTGCTTCACTCTTCATTTTCCAGCCACACTGGTTTCCTTTGGGTTCCTTCACTGTAGCAAGCTCTTCCTTCTTCAGGGAATGTTTGTATTTACTGACTTTTCTGCTTAGAATATGCTTTGTCCTCACTCTTTCCCATGATGTGCTTCTTCACAGCTAAGCTTACACTATGCACAGTGGTACCCCCACAACCCCTAAGCAGTCACTCCTGAGCAAACCCCTTTGTTCATGGCTCTAGCTACCATCTATAATGACAACATTTATTTGTTTGCTTGTGTGGTATCAGATTGAATTGAAATCTCCATAAGCATCTTTTTAAAAAAAATTCTTTTGTTCCAGGTGCATAGCAGGTATTAAATAAGTAGAAGTTGACTAAATGAATATTTGACTGTGTTTCATATTCCCAGCAGCTCTGGAAGATAGATTAGTCCTTCCCTGTGGTTATAGAACAACTGAATGTGTCAGAATCCGCTTTCAGACCATGTCTGCCTGGCTCTGAAGCCTTTTCTCTTTCCAGAAACACTCCTTCTCGTAGAAAAAGGCTCAACTGGCAGTTCTTAGAAGTCTCTCTCTATTTCAGGGCACAGAGGTCATGCTGTACACCAAGCTAATTTGTTTGTTTGCCACCTCGTCAGCAGCCGGGGTTCCTGACATTAGCCCTCCCCTAAAAAGCCAGTCTTTTCATGTGATTCTCTCCAGAAGGCCAGAAACCAGAGTGTTTGTACTTCCGCTTGAGTGGCTTCATCTTCAATGATGAAAAATTAACTTCATGGTGCTGACTAGTAAATGGAAAACCCCAGTCCTCACTATATTTATTAACAAAGCGTTTCACTTCAGAGATAAGGGAGTTATTCTCCTCAGAGAAGGGAGCCCACAGACTCAGGTTAGTTGTTTTCAAGAATTATTACTTAATTGCAGTCACAACCTGTTTTGCATATAATTCTTAAGGACACACTCTCTTGAAACAACTTTTATCAAAGCAACTACTGACCAGGGTCTCCTCTAGTTCTTAAAAATGACTCGGACATTGGAAATGGATTAGTTGCCTAGCTCATCTCCTGGGCAATTCAAAATTTCTGCGTCTTGCACACTTGTAGACTCTCACTTTGAGGGCTCTGAATGTATTCTTATTCCAATTCTGAAAATTTCACTATACAACTTGAAGATTTTTTCTTGTTATTATGTTTGTTTGTTTTTCTGTCAGCCATACTTCTCTCTCTGCTTCTGCCTGAATTATCACCAGAAGCTTCCTCTTTTTTGCTTTTTTCCTGTGTTAAGTTAATGGGGATTATGGTTGGCTTGTCTCCATGATAAATGCTGTTGGTTTTCTTCCTCAGTTTTTAATCATGGATGTTGAGAGAGATCTGTGCTCCACAAGAAGCATTTTTTGGCCTTAATCGTCATGCCCTTCTAGGCTGGTTCGGATGCACATGCTGTGGGATTTCACTGCACTCTCTCCCTATCTCTCCTTCTCAATAGATTATATTATATAAAAACCCATGACACACTTGACCCATGCCAGACATTGCTCTTTCTTCTGTTTCCTATCTTGATCATATGAATAAATATTAGTGAAAATAATATGGATTGAATGAATTGATTGCCAGTATTCTTCTCTTGCCCTATAGGAAACTAGAAAAAGAGTAGTTGGCATGAAAATCATGTTCAATAAGTATTTAATAAATAGGTGAGTGATTGCTTGCTTTGCATTAAGTCTTGTGACTGACTGTTACTTTATCCCGTTATTTTGTCTGTGGCTATTATCTTTTCATCAGTAACACTCAATGAAATAACTTGAAGGCCAGTGATCAAATCAAATTTATGTCTCCAATTCAAATTACTGAGCACCCACTTTGTTAGGCACTAAAGAGAATATACAGATAAGAAAGACACAGCCCCTGCCATTTAAAATAAAAAAGACTAGAGCTACAGTCTTG
Organism: Mellivora capensis; assembly: GCA_004024625.1. Classification (NCBI taxonomy): domain Eukaryota; kingdom Metazoa; phylum Chordata; class Mammalia; order Carnivora; family Mustelidae; genus Mellivora; species Mellivora capensis. The sequence continues at coordinate 3,123 of PISX010030725.1, read as the reverse complement.
TAGCTGTGCAGGTGGAAATACAGTCAGGGCTAGTAATCGAATAAAAAGTAAATGATATGACAGTCCAATCAAGAAGGTGATAACTTCTGTGTCCTAGGTCTGAATTAGGAGAAATTTCTTTGACTAGAAATATAAATAAAATACAGTTTCCCTTTTCAGAAAAGTTAAAATGAAAAAGAGTGGGATATGTTTGGCTGGTGTATCAGCTTGCCACGGGTTGACTGGATCTCTCTACTCTCCCCCCAGGTCCTAGTAGGGAAGCCTCTATGATACTCAGAGAGGCTAACGGCCCTTCACCTTCTAGGACTGACAATGGGTCCATGCTGGGGCCAGCCCTGGGGCACTACTTTCCCTCATTAACTCCCTAGACTTTCCCCTTCTTTCTAAGAGCCCCATGATTAGACAGACAGTCCTCAGTGACTCAGTTTGATTGTCTGTTTACTACCAGGGCAAAGCTGGAACAGGGAACTTGCAAAGTGTTAAGCACGATGCACTTTCTAATTTTTTTTTTTTAGATTTTTAATTTTTTTTATTTGAGAGAGCACAAGCAGAGGAAGGGGTAGAGGGAGAAGGAGACTCCCTGCTGAGCAGGGAGCCCGACACGGGGCAGGACCCCAGGATCAAGACTTGCGCCAAAGGCACAAAACAAAACAAAACTGTGGGGTAGGAAGTATTATTACTGCTTTAAACATGAAAGATACTCATTTCTGAAATATTAATTGACTTAAAAAGTAGCAGGAGGACCAGGTAGCCTGAGTCTCTGTTTTTAGTCCTTTATCCGACCGCCCCTTCTAACTACAGAAACATGACTTCAGCAGGTTTTTCTTATTTCCCTTTATTTTAGTGCTCAAGGCCTATTCATTACTTCCCACCCCTCACCTCCTGCCTTTACACACACTCAGCATATGTGCATTTTGAGGGACCTGCCTGCCAACTCTTTTATGGATAGTCTGTGAAAATGAAAGCACAGAGAAGGCCATTTCTCATCCACTGTGGGTACGTAAGAGTGGCGAAGAAAATAAAGTTCAATTCTTGCAAATGACAACCACAGATAAAAGATCTGATCAAACCAGGAACTGGAGAGTGGGTTGTAAATCAAAACAGCACAATATGCAATCAAATAGATAGGAATGGGAGTGACTGGGGCTCTTTCCATTCTATATATTTACCCACTCTCAGCAAAAGCCTCTGGCTCCGGGGAATTTGAGCTCCAAAAATGCCAGTTCTCATTGCCAAGGAAGGTTGGGTACTGACATGTTATTTCCCACGCCAGGCATCAAGTTGCCGTTATGGTCCTCATGGCAAAATCTACCAAATGGCGGAAAAGGCTTCGATGGAAGGATGCACGTTTTCCATGAAGGTAAGAAAAATAACAAGGCCCCTGAACGAAAGCATCCACCAGAGCAGGGGCTGGCTGATGTCTTTGACAGGAAAAGAGTAGAAGCTGCTTCATTGGAATACCATGGGACGGTGGATGGCATTTTAATACCATGACTGTGATGCCATTTTAAATCCATAAAGTTCTTTCTATTCCAAAGGAGACAGTGGTAAAACCACAGAAAGCACTGTACATTTTGCCAGGTTGGGGCTAACTGCCCTGCTGCAGGACAGTTTATGGTCTGGAGACTGCAAAAGAATTACGTGGGGTTATTTATCCTGCTTTTGAATTAGCACTTTCCTGGTTAAAGAAAGATGGTATCAGGCAGCAAATATTTGTTTCACAATATTTAGGCACATGAAATATCACGTTACTTTATTTTCCTAGATCAAATAAAATATGGTTCTGAGTGCCCCCAGAGATGGGATAGCTAGTATCTAGTATCATTATCAGGGAGCTTTCTTTTTCATTCTGGTTGCTCTGGGTCCGAAATGGCTTATACCACCCAATGAACCTGAGCAAATGTACACACCATGCAACTACTCCCATAATCAAGTCTTAGAACATTCTATCACTCCAACAAGTTCCTGATACAGATTTTTTTTAAAGATTTTATTTATTTGAGAGATCACAAATAGGCAGAGAGGCAGGTAGAGAGAGAGAGAAGGGAGGAAGCAGGCTCCCCGCTGAGCAGAGAGCCTGATGCAGGGCTCTATCCCAGGACCCTGAGATCATGACCTGCACCAAAGGCAGAGGCTTTAACCCACTGAGCCACCCAGGCCCCCCTCCTGGTACAGATTTATAGGAAATCTACTCCCTCTACTTCTGGCCAAAGGCAACCACTGATTTGCTTTTCTGTTACTATACATTAATTTTAGATTTTCACATAAATGGAAAGAATATAGAATGTGTTCTTATGTCTCTTTAGGTTCATACGTGTTATTATGTATATCTATAGCTTATTGATTTCATTGTTGAGTAGTATGTCACTGAATACTTTTATCACAATTTATCTATTTACTGTTGACAGGACTTTGGGTTGTTTCTATCGTTTGGCTATTCTGAATAAAGCTCGCATCAACATTTGAATACCAGGTTTTGTGTGGACATGTTCTTTTTTCTTTTTTCCAGTAAAAACCTAGGAATAGAACTGCCAGATCTTATGGTAGACATGTTTACTATATAAGACACTATGATCACTTTTCCAAAGTGAGAATATAACTTCACATTTCTTTTTTTTTTTTTAAAGATTTTATTTATTTATTTGACAGAGAGAGAGAGATCACAGCAGATAGAGAGGCAGGCAGAGAGAAGCAGGCTCCCTGCTGAGCAGAGAGCCCGATGCGGGACTCGATCCCAGGACCCTGAGATCATGACCCGAGCTGAAGGCAGCAGCTCAACCCACTGAGCCACCCAGGCGCCCCCAACTTCACATTTCTATCAGCATTATTTGGGAATTGTAGTTGTTATACAACCTAACCAAATCTTGATATTTTACATCTTTTTTATTGTATCCATTTAATCAGTATATAGGGGTATCTTAATTTGCTTTTAATTACCATTTTATTGATGACTAAGGATATCAAGCACCTTTTCATTTGCTTATTGTTTATCTTCTTTTGTGAAATCTGTCCAAATCCTGTGTACATTTTTGTCTTCCTGTTCTTGAGATGTAGGAGTTCTTTATAGATTCTGGATACAAGTTCTTGCCAGATATATATGTACTGCAAGTATATTCTTTTCTT
>PISX010030724.1:0-18363 GCA_004024625.1 Mellivora capensis | reverse complement strand
TATTTGTCTTTCACGGACTGACTTCTCTTAGCATTATACTTTCTAGCTCCATCCATGTCATTGCGAATGGCAAGATGTCATTCTTTTTTAATAGCTGAATTATATTCCACCCATCTTCTTTATCCATTCATCATTTAATAGACACGGGGCTTCTTCTGTATCTTTTTTTAATTTTCTTTCAAATATTTATTTAAATTCTAGTTAGTTAACATATAGTGTAATATTGGTTTCAGGAGTAGAATTTATTGATTCATCACCCATATACATCACCCAGTGCTTATCACAAGTACCTTCCTTAATAGCCCTCATGCACCTAGCCCATCCCCTATCCATCTCCCATCCATCAAACCCTTAGTTTGTTCTCTCAATTAAGAGTCTCTTATGGTTTGTTTTCCTCTCGTCCTACCCCTTCCCCTATGTTCATCTGCTGTGTTTGTTAAATTCCCCATACAAGTGATCATATGGTGTTTGGCTTTCTCTGACTTATTTCATTTAGCATAATACTCTCTGGCTCCATCCATGTTGTTGGAGATGGCAAGATTTCAGTCTTTTTGATGACTGATGACTTTTTTATGATGACGATACATATACAATATTCTATTGTATACATATACAATATTCTATTGTATATGTATGTATGTATGTACCACATCTTCTTCATCCATTTGTTAGTCAATGGACAGTTGAGCTCTTTCCATAATTTGCCTAAATATGGAAATTGGCTGATTCCACAATTTGGTTGATAATGCTTCTGTAAATATCAGGTTGCATGTATCCCTTCAAATCATTGTTTTTGTATCCTTTGGGTAAATACCAATTTTCGTGCCAGGACCATATTGTTTTGATTACTATAGCCTTGTAATAAAACTTGAAGTCTGGAATTGTGATACCTCTAGCTTCGTTTTTCTTTTTCAAGATTGCTTTGACTGTTCAGCATCTTTTGTAGTTCCAAATTTTAGGATTGTTGTCATGTAGGAAATGTTATTGGTATTTCAATAGGGATTCCATTCAATCTTTAGACTGCTTTGGGTTTGTATAGACATTTTAAACAATATTTGTTCTTCCAATCCATGAACATGAAATGTCTTTCCATTTCTTTGTGTCATCTTTAATTTCTTTCATGAGTATTTTATAGTTTTCAGAGTACAGTTCTTTCATCTTTTTTGTTAAGTTTTTTTCTCTAGGTATTTTATTACTTTAGGTGCAATTGTAAATGGGATTGTTTTCTAAATTCCTGCTGCTGCTGCTTATTATTAGTGTAGAGAAATGCAATGGATTCCTGTACATTGATTTTGTACCCTGCGACTTTACTGAATTCATTTATCACTTTTAGTAGGTTTTTTTGGTGGAGTCTTTTGGATTTATTATATACAGTATCATGTCATCTGAAAATAATGAAAGTTTTACTTCTTCCTTACCAACCTGGATGGCTTTTATTGCTTTTTGTGTCTCACTACTATGGCTAGGACTTCCAGTGCTATTTTGAATAAAATGGGAAGAGTGAATATCCTTGTCTTGTTCCTGATCTTAAGGGAAAGCTTTTTTTTTTTTTTTCCATTGAACATGGTGTTAGCTATGGGTTTTTCATATAAGGCTTTTATTATGTTGAGTTATGTTCTTTCTAAACCTATTTGTTGAAGGCTTTTATCATGAATGGATGTCCTACATTGTCAAATGTTTTTTCTACATCTATTGAAATGATCATATGGTCTTTAATCCTCAACTTACTGAAGTGATGAATCACATGGATTGATGTACAAATACTGAACTGCCCTTGATTCCCAGGAATAAATCCTAGTTGATATAGTGAATGATTTTTTTTTACTGTATTGTCAGATTTGATTTGCTAATATTTTGTTGAGGATTTTTCCACCTATGTTCATCAGAGATATTGACCTTTGTGTGTGTGTGTGTGTGTGTGTGTGTGTGTGTGTGTGGTGTCTTTATCTGGTTTTGGTATGAGAATAATGCTGATCTCTAGAATGATCTTGGAAATATTCCTTCCTCTTCTATTTTCTGGAGTGGTTTGAGAAGAATAGGTATTATGTCTTCTTTAAATGTTCAGTGCAGGACTTTGATTTTTGGGAGTTTTTACATTACTGATTTAGTGTTCTTGCTGGTAATCAGTCTGTTCAAATTTTCTATTTCTTCCTGCTTCCATTTTGGTAGTTTGTATGTTTAAATGAATTTATTCTTTTCTTCTAGGTTGTCCAATTTGTTGTCATATAACTTTTCCTAATATTCTCTTACAGTTGTTAGTATTTCTTTGGTGTCAGTTACTATTTCTCTTTTTACATTTGTGATTTTTGAGTCCTTTTTTTGGATAAGTCTAGCTAAAAGTCAATCAATTTTGCTCATCTTTTCAAAACTAGCTCTTGGTTTCATCTTTTTTTTTTGTAGTTTTTATATCATTAATTTCTGCTCTAATGTTCATTATTTCTATACTTCTACTGGTTTGGGGTTTTGTTTTTTGTTTTTTCTTTTTCTAGCTCCTTTGGATGTAAGGTTAGGTTACTTGAGATTATTTATTTATTTGTTTATTGTTTTAATTTTTGTTTCTTGAGGTTGGCTTGTATTGCTATAAACTTGCTTGTTAGAATTGCTTTTGCTGCATCCTAATTTGGACCATTGTGTTTTCATTTTCATTTGTCTTCCTGTAATTTTATATTTCTTCTTTGATTTTTTGGTTGACCAATTCTTTGTTTAGTAGCATGTTTTTTAACCTACATGTATTTGTAGTCTTTCTAGATTTTTTTCTTGTGGTTGATAGTTTTATAGTGTTGTGGTCAGAAAAGATGCAAGGTATGACTTTGATCTTTTTGAATTTGTCAAGAATGGTTTGTAGCCTAATATGTGATCTACTCTGGAGAATTTTTCATGCGCACTTGAAAAGAATGTGTGTTCTGCTGTTTTAGGATCGAATTTCTGAATTTATCTTTTAAATCCATCTGGCCCAGTGTGTCATTCAAACACATTGTTTCCTTGCTGATTTTTCTGTTTGAAAAATCTGTCCATTGATATGAATGGTGTTAAAGTCCCCAGCTATAATAGTATTAATATCAATTATTCCTTTTATGTTTGTTATGAAGTGTTTTGTGTATTTGGGTGCTCCCATGTTGGGTGCAGTAATATATATGATTAATATATCTTTTTGTTGGATTGTCCCCTTTATTATTATATAGTGTCCTTCTTTGTATTGTTTAGAAAGACTTGTACACAGTCTTTATTTTAAAGTCTATTTTAATGGTACCTGGGTAATTCAGTCAGTTAAGGTCAGACTCTTGGTTTCAGCTCAGGTTGTGCTCTCAGTGTCTTGAGATCAAACTCCCCCATCAGCCTTGTACTCAGTGGGGGTCTGCTTAAGATTCTCTCTTTCCCTCTCCCTTTCTCTCTGCCCCTTCCACTCATGCTCTCTCTCTCTCTCTCTCTCTCTCCTCTCTCTCTCTCTCAAGTGAATAAGTAAATCTTAAAAAATAAAATAAAATCTATTCTATCCAATACAAGTATTGCTACTCTGGCTTCCTTTTGACATCACTTTGCGTGATAAATGTTTCTCCATGCCCTTGCTTTCAATCTGCATGCATTTTTAGGCCTGAAATTAATCTTTTGTAGGCAGCATACAGATAGGTCTTGTTTTGTTGTATTTTTTTTTAATCCATTCGGTTATCCTTTGTTTTTTGATTGGAGTGGTTAAGCCATTTATATTCAAAGTAATATTGATGAGTATATGTTTATTGTCATTTGGGTATGTTTTTAGAGTTCTTCCCTGATCCTTTCTGCTCTTGCTCTTTGACTGTTTGCTGGCTTTCTTTAGTGACGTACTTGGATTCCTTTCTCTTTATTCTTTGCATATCTGTTACCAGTTTTTGATTTGTGATTATCATTCATTTTGTATATAATATCTTCTGCATGTAGCAGTCTATATTAAGTGACGGTTGCTTAAGTTGGAACCCATTCTTTATTCCCTTCCTCAGCCCCCCCCCCCCGTCACATTTTAGGTATATGGTATCATTCTGTACATCCTATTATTTTGTGGACCCCTTGACTGTTTCAAGGACAAACTTATTTTTACTGCTTTTGTGTCTCCTACTTTTCATAATCTTATGGTCTTTTTTATTTTTTTTTCCCCACTCAGAGTCCCCTTGAACATTTCTTGTAGGGCTGGTTTAGTGGTCATGAACTCCTTTAGCTTTTGTTTGTCTAAGAAACTCTTTATCTCTTTCTATATCTCTTTCTATTCTACTCTTTCTATCAGCCTTGCTGGACAGAATATTCTTGGCTACTGATTTTTTCCTTTCAGCCCATTCATTATATTATGCCACTCTCTTCTGGCCTACAAAGTTTCTTTTGAAATATCTGCTGATAACCTTGTGGAGTTTCTTTTGTATGTAACTGTCTTCTTTTCTCTTGCTGCTTTATTTTATTTTATTTTATTTTATTTTATTTTATTTTATTTTATTTATTTTTTGAAGAGGAGGAGGTGGGCAGGGAAATAGGAGAGGGAGAGAGAAAATCTTAAACAGGCTCCACACTCAGTGCAGAGCCCAACACAGGGCTCAGTCTCACAGACCTGAGATCATGATCGGGGCTGAAATCAAGAGCCTCATGCTTGACTGATCCACCCAGGCACCCCTCTCTTGCTACTTTCAAATTTTTCCTTTATCACTACTTCTGTGGACCTTTTTGGGTTGCTTTTGTTGGGATATTTCTGTGCCTCCTGGATCTTGACACCTGTTTCTTTCCCCAGATTGGGAAAGTTTTCAGCTATTATTTCTTCAAATAAATTTCATGCCTCCTTTTCTCCTCTTCTTCTGGGATCCCTATAAAGTGATTTTTATGTTGGATGTAGTCACTGAGTTCCCTAAGTCTACTCTCATTTTGCATAATTTTTTCTTACTTGCTCAGCTTGCTTAGTCTCTCTTCCAAGTTGCTATTTTTTTCTCTGCTTCCACTAGCCTGCTATTTATTCCTTCAAGTGTATTTTTAATTTTGTTTGTGTTCTTCATCCCTGGTTGATTGTTTGCTTGTTTGCTTGTTTGTTTTAAAGATTTTATTTATTTGACAGAGATTACAAGTAGGCAGAGAGGCAGGAAGAGAGAGAGAGAGGAGGAACCAGGCTCCCTGCCTAGCAGAGAGCCTGATGTGGGACTCGATCCCAGGACCTTGAGATCATGACCTGAGCAGAAGTCAGAGGCTTAACTCAGCCACCCAGGCGCCCCTGTTTGTTTTTAATATCTTTGTTAGGGGTCTCACTGGTACCCTCCATCCTTTTCTCAAGTTTGGTGGGTATCTTTATGATCATTACTTTAAATTCTCTATAAGGCACATTATTTAGGTCTCTTTTGCTTAGGTCTCTTGCTGTGATTTTGTCCTGTTCTTTCATTTGAAACATATCCCTCTGTCTCTTCATTTTATCTCTCTTTGTCCATTTCTCTGTGTTAGGAAAGTCAGCTATATCTCTTGCTCTTGCAAGTAATGGTTTTATGAAGAAGAGGTCCTCTGGTGCCCTGCAGTGCAATGTCCCCTGTTGATCAGAACCTGGTGTTTCAGCAATGTTTCCTATGTGTGTTGCATGCACCCTGCTGTTGTGTCCTATCCACTTTTAGGCCCCCAGCCTGCATGGAGCATGCAGTGTTAACAAGGTCCATACCTGTCTGCTTACAAAATGAGACCTGAAATTCTTGGATCCACAAAGTGTGAGTGGTCAGAGCACACAGTTTTAATAAGGTATACCTCAGGATTCCACAGGGCCTGCCACCACTGCCAGGATGAAGGTCCTACGAAGTGCATGTGTGGGAAGATGCAGGTCTGGGAAGGTTTGCACTGGACTTCTGAGATAGGGGACCCACAGCCATGGGACTAAAGCATATCTGACTAGGAAGGGCAGATCCGCAAATGTGCAGGGAGTGGGGTGGGGCTTGGTATAAGTAAGTTAGGTAGTGAATCCTGGTCCTGCCTTGGTTTTAGTAGGTGCCTATGTGATTATGCTGGCGGGAGAGGTAGGCGAGAGAGATGGTGCCTGCCGGTTCCTTTGTTCCTAAAGAGCTCCTGAGTGAATGCTGTCCCTCTGGGAAGAGTTCTGGGATGCCTAAATAACTCTCCTTCCCATTTGCCCCAGATATTTTTCAAACTGCTACTTCTACACTGTATCTCTGTGGACTGTTTCTTGTGCTCTCTCTTTAAGGAGGGGCCAGGGGTGGCTTAGCTTCCTTTGCCATCCAGATTCCCCAGAACAGAGCCTTCTGACTTTTAAAGTTCCAGGCTTTTAGTCATAAGAACTCTGGTCATAAGAACTCCCAAAATTGCTCCTCTTGCTTTCAAAAGCCAAATGTTATGAGGATTCCTTTTCCCCAAGTGGTCTTTAAGGTATGATAGTGTGTTTCTCTCCCTTCTCCTTGCCTGTGGCCCCTTTTCCCCACCCCATTCCCACCCCTTGAAGAAGGCTATGGTCCATTCATCTGCCCACATGTTTCTTCTCTCCTACCATATTACATGTAGCCTATTTTTCTACCTTTACTTGTGGAGTTTGTTCTGCTGATCTTCCAGTTCTTTTCCAGGTTATCTATAGTTACCTAGTTATGAGTGTTATCCAATTGTGACTATTATCTCATTGTGTCCATGGGATGAGGTGAGCTTAGGGTCCTCTTACTCTGCCATCTTCTTAGCCTCTCTTTCGAATTTAGCCTTTTTTAAAACTGTATTTTTTTTTCATCCCAACTGAAGAAGCTAGACTTATTCTTTAGTTTTTTTGAATTATTATTTATTGAATTATTCATATACCATACAGCGTACCCATTTAAATTATATATTGTTTTCAGTATATTCAGAGACTCATCCAGCAATCACCACAGTCTAATTTAGGAATATTTTGTCTTCCCTAAAAAAATCTTATACCCATTAACAGATAATGCCCACCTCCTATTGTCCATACCCTGTTTCTAAGCAACCTTAATCTATTTTATATCTCTCTAGATTTGCCTATTCTGGGCATTTCTGTAAATGGAATTACATAAAATTTGGTCTTCTGTGAACATTTTCTTCCACTTAGTAAATGGTTTCAGGGATCATCTATATTGTGACATGTATTATTACTTCATTTCTTGTTTTTGTCATCTATTCCATAGATATGACAACTTATTTTTTAATTAGTTGATGAATATTTGGGTTGCTTCCACTTTTTGGCTCTTTTAAGTGATGCTGTCATACATTCATATACATGTTTTTGTAAGAACATAGGTTTTTATTTACCTTGGAATTATACCTAGAAGTAGAATAATGGACTGTATGGATAACTCTATGTTAACCATTTTGAGGAGCTGTGAAAATGTTTTTCATAGCAGCTGTACCCACCAGGAATGCATGAAGCTTTCAATTTCTCCAGCACTTATTAATATCTTTTGTTTTAATTATAGCCACCCTACGTGGTAGCCAGTAGTATCTCATTGTGGCTTGAACTTGCAGTGCCATAATGAAGTGATGTTAATCATCTTTTCATGTGGTTATTGATCATGAATATCTTCTTTGAAGAAATATCAATTCAAGTATTTCCCCTTTTAAAATGGGTTGTATTTTTATTATTTATTTGTGAGAGTTTATATATTCTATATATAAATTCCTTATCAGATATGTGATTTGCAAATATATTCATACATTGTATGTTGTCTTTTCACTTTCTTAATGGTATCTACAAACATTTGTAGTATGGTATATTACTTAATGGTATAATACAAACATTTTTCGTTTTCATTTAGTCCAGTTAATCAGTTGGGGGTTTTTTTGTTGTTGTTGTTTTGTTTTTTATTTTTTTTTTGCAGTGTATGCCTTGGTGTTTTATCTAACAAACATACTCCTAGATTTTCTTATAAAGATTTATAGTCTTAGCTCTTAAGTTTTGATTTATGATCCATTTTGAGTTAATTTTCATATATGTTTTGAAATTTGTGAGATAGGGTTCCAAATTTATTCTTTTGCATTCAACTATCCAATTGTTCCAGCCATTTTGAAATTGGGAAATGTGAGTCCTCCATTGTTGTTCTTTTTCAAGATTGTTTGACCATTTGGGGTACCTTCAATTTCCATATGAATTTTAGTGTCAGTTCACCAATATCTGCCAAAAAAAATAAAGCCAACTGTAATATTGATAAAGATTGCATTGAATCTGTTGATCACTTTGGGGAATATTGTTATCTTAACAATATTGTTTTCCAATCCATGACCATGAGATATCTTTTTAATTATATGCACTTCTTTAATTTGCTTAACTATGTTTTGTTAAGATATACAAGTTCTACATCCTATAATCCAAACTTATTTGTCTGATTCTTTTTGGTACTATTTTAAGTGGAATTATTTACCTAATTTCATTCATGTTCATTGTAAGTGCATAGAAATACTACTTTTTTTTTTAATCGATCTTGTATCCTGTCACATTGCTTAGTTGTTTATTACTTTCAGTGGTTTTCTAATAGGTTCTTTAGAATTTCCTATATATGATCTTATGGGTATGCAAGTACAAATACTTTCACTTCTTCCTTTCAACCAGATGTCTGTTATTTCATTTCTTGCCTAGGTGCCCCAGCCAGGACCATGAAATCACTATTAAATAGATATTGAGAGAATAGATGAACATCTGGGGAGAGGGAGAATTCAATTTGTATTCTTCATTAAACATTGGTCAGAATTTACAAGTCGCCTGTCATTTTCTTTGTGTGAAGTTTTAATGTACTAATTTGCCCTTTTATAGAGAGTTTCCATTTCTTCTTAAGTCAGTTTTAGCAGGTCATGTATTTCTAGGAATTCTACATTTCAGCTAATATTGTGTTAAATTATAATATTCCTTTATAATGTTATTCGGGTAAGATCAGTAGTGATATCCCTGTTAAAATCCTGGTTTAGTAGTTTCAGTCATTTTTCTATTTTTTTCTAAGTTTTGCTAAGTTGGTCAAGAATGGTTTATCTTTCCAAAAAGCTCCCGCAGGTTTTATTTATTTTCTGTTTTTCTATTAACAATTTCATTACTTTCTACTCTAGTATTTCCTTCTTTTTTATTTCAGTTTTTTTTTTCTCTTTTCTTAAAGCTAATGCTAAATATTTGAATTACTGATTTGGAATATTCCTTCTTTATATGTAGATGTTTATAATTAAAAAATTTCTCTGAGTACTGCTTTAGCTGTATCCTATAAATTTGTGAATATTGGGTTTTACTTTTCATTAATGTTAAAAATTTTTCTAATTTAGCCTTTCCTTGTTTAATTGATTATTTAGGGATATGTTCTTTAGTTTGCACATATTCACATTTATGCCATATTTCTTCTGTTACTGATTTCTAATTTAATTCCATTCTGTTTGGAAAACACTTTCAATCAGTTGAAAGTTGCATTTTAAAATTATAAAAGCTTGTTTTATGCTATAAGATAGGGTACGTCATGGAGAATGTCTCACATTTATATGTAATCTTCTCTTGTTGGGATGACATGTTATGTAGATGTATTTTAGGTCTATTCAGTTTATAGTGTTATTCAAGTTTTATATTTCCTTTTTATCTTCTGCCTTGCTCTAATATATGTTCACTATTGAAAGTAAGATATTGAAGTCCCAACTATTGTGTTTGGTTCACTGTATCTTCTTCAGTTTTGCCAGTTTTTATGTATTGGAGGCTTTGATACTATGCACATATTTCTTTATAATGGTTAGATCTGCCTGGTAGATTGACCCTTTTATCATTAAAAATATCTCTGTTTCTTTGTCTTAAAATCTGTCTTATGTTAGTGTAGTCACTCCAACTTAGTTTTGATTGATGTTTAAAAAATACATTTTTCTATCTACTTTCAATCCACTTATACATTTGACTCTGAATTATGTCTCCTATAAACAGTAATTGATAAGATAGTGTTGTAGCTGTTATTTTGAAATGCAATGTGAATATCTGTGCATGTTGATTGGATTTTCAATCTACTTGCATTAAATATGACAATATTTTTGCATTTATATCACCATTTTTTTATATGCCTCATGCTTTTTTATTCTTTTATTTCTCTTTTGCCTTACTTTCTATTAAGTGGATAATTTCTATCATAGCATTATAGTTCTTCCAATAAATTCTAATTCTAATTTGAGTTTTAGTAATCTACATCAGTGGTTTTAAGAAGGTGGAAGAGAAAAATGAATATATCCAGTGAAAGTGAATCACAATTCCTAGGATTTCTGGTACTCCATTTTGAAGAACAGTCATTTCTAACTGCTAAATGAATCACTATCATTATCAAGGAGTGTTACTAATGGAAGTGTATCCTGTAATAAAATAAGGGGTGAAAGCAATTGAGAAAAATTGTTCTATACTAAGCAAGAGAAAGTTATATTTTATGAATCATTAGGAAATATGAACAACCACAAAGTAATTCAGGGCTTTATCTGGATGAAAACTGAGAATTCCATCAATAGCAGTTAAGCATAATGTTTAAGGAGTATATGCAAATGTATGTATATATTAGTATATATACATATTTTTATGTTGATTCATATATGTGTGTGTATATACATGTGTATACATATAAACATATGCCTATATTTTTAAATACTTATTACATAATTAGTATTGCTGAGGTGCCTAATCCAGTTAGTTGGAAAAAATCTTTTTTTTTTAATTTGTCAGTATATAAGACATTTTAGATAAATCTTGAACACAGGATGATAAATCAGTTTTTCAAAGGAAGCCATATATTCAGCTTATCTGTTTAAGTACTAGTTGTTGATATTGGAGAAAATGAAGAGGCTCTGACTAGGAATTAAACTTGTCAAAGCAAACATCTAGAACACCTGGATTTGGGTTATTTCTCTAAAAAATTATCCCTGTGTTTTTAATAAGAAGCCTTACACAGCTTAATGAAGGTATGTGCTTGCGAAATCATAGCAAAGATATCTCTCCTTTTCATGTGTGTAAGTTCTCTGTTAGTTATCTAGATCATCTCAGACCACAGGTGGGAGTGGATGGTTTTATTAATTCCAGGAAAAACCCTCAAACTAATTCTTTTGCCTGCAGAACAAATTCCTCTTGCTCTTGAGTTTAGAACTTTCAGAAATTGCATTGGATAGGATTCTTTTCCAAAATTATCTTGAATTTTGTTTTTCAATTTTGGGTAAGTTATAAGTCAAGTTGCTGACCATGCATAAGCAATAAAGTCTTCAGGGTTCCTTGAATTCCTGGTTTTCATACATCCATAAATCTTTTTGAAAGCAAAACATTTTTGCCCATTGCCAACACTGGAATATTCCCTTAGTCTTAACATTGCGCCTTTCTGAAGAGCAGACAGCAGATTCCCCATTAAATTTTAAGTTTTGAATTCTGTGATCCTACATTGCAAGTGTATATTTGCACCAAAAAAGACATCCAAAGTGACTGTAAAATACATACTAGACATTTATTTGTGGAATAAGCATGTATTTTTTTTTAATTTTATTTATTTATTTGACAGAGAGATAAAGCCAGAGAGCACATGCAGAGGGAATGGGAGAGGAAGAGGGAGAAGCAGACTCAGCAATGAGCAGGGAGCCAGACACGGGGCTGAGTCCCAGGACCCTGGGATCATGGTCTGAGCTGAGGGCAGACACTTAACCGACTGAGCTGCCAAAGTGCCCCAGTAAGCATGTATTTTTAAAAGAATGAACATTCGGTATAATGTTAGAATACTGACTTATAATGTTTAAATGGAGGTAACACTAAATATTAGAAGGCAGTATTTACATTTTGTGCACATATAATATCACTCTCTAAAAATAAAGATATGTGTTAATCATAAAAATACACTTTGAATTCGGTTTTCAAATGAATATAATCCTGTTTCCAGACAATGTTTTGATAAAATAGTAGGCTTATCTATTGCACAAAGAATAAGCTTTTATTTTAAAACTCAAAAATTGTCAAGTAGTAACCTGAAAATGCCTAAAAGATTTTTAAAAACACCATCGCTGAAAAAAATAAGACTTCTAACCTGGTAATTGGCTCTAGCCAATATGCCTCAATATATTATTGTAACAGATTAAGAGTTCCAGTATCTTAAGGTTATCAGGTATGTGTAGTTCAAATGCTGACTCAACAATTTTTTTAAAGCTCTAGTGAAAAAGTTAGTAAAGTAGTTATTATATATTTTTATAGACAGAAGTTGGGGTGGGGTGCCTGGCTGGCTCAATTGGTAGAGTGTGTAACTCTTGATCCCAGTGTATGAGTTCGAGCTGCAGGTTAGGCACAGAGATTACCTAAAAAAAAAAAAAAAAAGGCATTTAAAGCTCTTTTGCTTCTACATGTATTTTGTTCGGAATGAAGTATGATGTGAGGTAGTAGTAGGTGGTGAAGAAACAGGAAAAATAACCAGTATAAAAATTCTTACCATCTGAAGATAAAAACCTATTAATTCTGTTCTCTCCTTAAAAAAAATTACAATTCTTACAGCTGGACCAAATTAAAATTCAAACACACAAAAACAGTGAGTTTAAATTTTTGTTTAATTATCCCTTGAGTTATATTCTATTAACCAAATCAAATCCAAGACCAACTCCATCCTAAAGGTTAGGAAAATAGATTCTTCTTGACATGAGGTGTCCCAAAGTCATATTGCAAAGGCATGGATGCATGAAGAGCTAATTAGGACAAAATATGCATTGTATAGGAATGGGGACATTTGTATGGGAACTAAAATAACACAATCCAAATGTATAATTCTAGTGCCACTTTCCTATATATATTATACAACAAATATTTAATATATAATTATATATGTATGTATTTTTTCAAAGACTCTAGAGAATCAGTAGTTGAAATTGTGTATTCCTTACCTGCTCTGTTCAAATACCAGAGCATCTCAAATGTATATTTTGGTAAGTGTTAAAGTCCATTTATCATTTACTTTTTAACAGCTCTATTAGGGCTAATGGACTTTTCTGTTTATTACATGAAAACCTAGATCCATTCAGCCTTTCTCACCTATGGCCACAAAAGAAAATTGAGCCCTAATGCCTGAAGGCATGTTTGGTGTAATGAATTAATTTTTCACTTATGCCTGTAGAATGGCACTAGCTCAGTACTATGCTTGGGAAACTTGAGAACAAAATGTCATAAATAAATGAATACACTTGAGGAAAATTATATGCCTCACTTTTTTTGGTAAAAATAATTCAGTTTTACCTAATAAATTTTAAGAATTAAAACTACTTAGAGTTTTAGCTTACATTGAACATCCAGTGATCAACATAAAAGAATCCGTATCCTGTGTCATTCATGTTACAAGTGGACGTGTAATATAGATTGTCTAAATAGAGCCAAATACTCCCCAAGTATCATCTGCACTAAATGATAAGTACTTCTAGAACCATGAATACAAACATCAAAAGAGAAAAGTAGGTGGATGGTTGGCCCTACTGTTATGGCACTATTTGCATGGGAATCTGTTGCATTTTTGGTATATGAAAAGAGTTTTGTATGTTAAAAATATAAACAAAAATGTATTTGTCTTTTATCACTTAAGCACTTGTTGGTGAAGTGCTGTCTGTACTCCAAATGAGTGCCTGTCTTCCAGTGCCGGCATGGTACAGCCCAGAAGTTGACAGCATTTGAATGCTGTCACATTTCCTTTTAAGTACACAGGACAAAAGATACGGAGGAGCTGACTAGTCTAATAGCCAGATTAAGCAAATAAAAATTTAGGTTGCTCAGTGAAATTTAATTTTCAGATAATTAGCACATTTGTTTATATGAGCATGTCCCAGATGTTGCAAGGGGCATCGTTGTTTTTACAAAGTTTAAACGGAAGTGTGTCTTCTATTTTACCTGGCTATCCTACATTAACTATGAAAGATGATGTTTAGGGTTATGGGTTAACATTTGCACCTGTTGAGCACAAAACCCTACTGGCAAATTCAGCAGCGTTTTCTTCAACACATGTATTTTTGTCTGGTTTGCGATGTTCCAAGTCTTCGAAGTTGCCAAATTATTAGGCCCATAGGGCACATCTGTTCTTGTTGAATGCTGAGCTGTCCCCAAGTCCTTTCATTCTTCTCCTCTGCCATTATTGAACTTTGGACTAGGTCTCCATATTATCCTCCAACATAGCACTGCCTAGAGACAGAAGAGAACTGTTTTTCCTAGCCTGCATCTTTTTTTTAAAGAAAAGATTTTTTTTTTTTTTTTACATTTTTAAAAATTTTTTAGAGAGAGAAAGAGCATGAGCTGCAGGGGCAGAGAGAGAGGAAGAGAGAATCTCAAGCAGACTCTGCTGAGCGTGGAGCCTGACACAGGGCTCAGTCTCATGACCCTGAGATCACGACTTGAGCCAAAACCAAGAGCTGGCAGCTTAAGAAAATGTGCCACCCAGGAACCCCAAAAAGCAAAGCTGTTTTTAAGAGAGGCCTCTAGAAACATTGTTTTGCTTTATTGGTCCAGAACCTGGTTGCATTCCTATGCAAGAGAAATCTGAACATCCTTCTTGGTGTAGAATAGCTATGATTCAAGCCCTGCAGGAAGGAGTGAACAGGTCAAAAACTGGACATACAGTTTGCTACACAACCCTATTACATACCCCTTGTAAGCCAACTTTTTTACTTTCCAAGATAACGGTTTTCTCTCTTTTCCTCCATTCATTCCTTCAGCCCACAGGAATATTTTTCATGTGTGAGGCGTTATTCTTGGTGCTTTAGAAATTTCACCAGATAAACTCTCTACAAACCTTTCTTGTTTTGTTTTGTTTTTTAAAGATTTTGTTTGACACAGAGAGAGAGATCACAAGTAGGCAGAGAGGCAGGCAGAGAGAGAGGAGGAAGCAGGCTCCCTCCTGTGCACAAAGCCCGATGCGGGGCTCGATCCCAGGACCCTGGGATTATGACCTGAGCTGAAGGCAGAGGCTTAACCCACTGAGCCACCCAGGTGCCCCTCTACAAACCTTTCATAGACCTCTCCTCCCTTTTCTGGATCAGCTAATAATTCCACTTGATATCAAATAAGAAAATAAAAGTAATCAAATAAGAAAGATTTACTTCCTATCGTAGAATGTCCCCACATGTGCTTAGATTCTGCTTAGATTCTCTTTGGTGACAGTAGAGGAAATAACGGGTTTTTTTGGTTTGTTTTTAATTTGATATCCTTACAGCCTTTTCAGTAGCTTATTGTTCTGGTTATATGTACTTTCTCCCACATCAGTTTTTCCTTCTCTACTAATTTGGTCATATATTAGCACATAGAAGTATGTTATAGTATCTCCCATCTTGAAAACACATCCTCCCTTAATAGATGCATGTTTATCCAGTAGGCACTGCATTTCTTTACTCCCCTTCTAAGTAAAACTCCTCAACTATATCATATATATTTTTTCTAGTACTTCACATTCATTGCTTTTATGATTTGTGAAGTCCATATTTCACTGAAACTTCATTTGTCAACATGATTAAGAACCTTCCTTTGCAGCGTTTTAGTGGACATTCTTCTGTCCTCACTCTAGGCAACTTTTCATCATGTTCTACACTTGACCGTGAGTATTTCCTGATATACCTCCTCCCTCAGTTTCCATGATGTCTCATTCTTCTTTTTTTTTTCCTATTTTATTTTTCTTCTTTCCTTCCTTCCTTTATTCCTTTTCTTTCTTTCTCAGTTTGTATGTGTTATCCTCTTCTCAGATGTTTTCTTTAGGATTTATTGCTGGCTTCTGTTTTCTCCCCTGCTATATCTTCTCCTTCAGTAATCTTAAAATTCACATGTCTTGAAATAGCATATATGGGATGATAATACCCACATATGTATCCTACTGAGTTATAGCATTACACATATCATTGATTACTCAGTAATGTCTCATAAGTATGACAAACTCAAAAAGATGGGCCCTTGGTTCTCTTTTCCCACCAAAAATCAGTTAATAATCCTGTTTGTTTACTAATATTTCTCATCTCAGTGAATTCCTAGACATGCCACCCAGTTATTTTAATTTGAATTCCTTCCACTCATTGCCAAACATATTCATACATATACATATACATTACTTGTTGGTGGCAAATTCTTGTGCCTCAATTTAAAATAAATGTCATAAATTTTTTTCTCCTTTACTACACCCCCATCACCTTTGTCATCATCTTCCATTTAGAATATGGCAGTGGCTTGTTCAGAAGTTTGTCTTTTCCTCTTCTCCTCTGATTCATTTTCCTCCAGGACCATCAAACTGACCTTTAAGGGTGTGGTCATATGATGTACCTCTGCTACCTAAAATTCTCCAGTGACTCCCATTTGTACTTATAATAATGTCCAGGCTCCCTTCCATGGCCTACAGAGCTTTCAATGATTTGATCCTTGTCTATCTCTTCAACCTTATCTCATGTCATTCCTTCTGTCCAGTGCATTCCTACACACAGGGTTTCTGATAGTTGATACAACACAAGAAGAAGTTGAAAGCCTGGAGTTTATAAAACTACACTATCTGCATAGGCAATGCCTTTTTAATTCTTCTGCCATTTCTTGGGGCAGTGAAAGGGAAAAGCACTTTGGAACCAGCCAAGTTCTTAACCTTTGGAAATACAACTTGGTTTTCACATTAGAATAGTGCTCTTGAGTACCACATAAGGCTCACCGTGATCTCAATTTCTGGGACCAAACTTGACCCGAAACAAGGAATTTAACCACCTCACATTCTTTGCTCAACCTTAACCATTGTTGCTCCTTCAAAAATTACGCTGCTTGATTTCTAAATACTCAACTTAAATTTTTACCTTGACAAGTTTTTGGCACATTGCAGCTACTGAAACATCTTTTTTTTAAATGATAAGATACAGTCTTTGCCCTTAAGGAGCTCTTGGTTTCAAATTCCCCATCTCTGTCACTCATTTCTCTCACTTTGATTCCAAGCTTCCATCCCTTTCTGTTCCCCCTATCCAGATACCCAAACCTACCACAGTTCTTCAGCTTTGAATTCTATTTGTCTCTTTCTATCCTGGAATCCTACCAATAAGTAGATATTTTATTCCATGTGAGATTCTGTGTTGTTTTGTCACCCCCTTTCCCAGAAACGAGAAGAAACCTAATTTTTTTGGGCTCAGATCCAAAACAGCACTCAGTAACTTGATAAACTGCCTAATTCAATTCAAGCTACGTGACCTGTATTCTTTCAGCTTTTCTTTAGAATGTTCCTGTCTTTCTAGTATTTTCCAGAGTAGTAAATAGAAGATGTCCTTCTTTACAACTTTTCAGCTATTCCAAAAATACAACAGAGCAGTGATTATTGGTTGGTTGTATCGGAATACCCAATGATTATTCAACCTAAACACTAATTGAGACACATCAGTCTAGTCTTATCAGAGACAGAGACGAGATTATGTCAATAACCTTCTCATTTTCTACACAAAATGCTAGACCATAGTTTAATCAAGAGAAATTGAATAGGTTGCAAATAATGTCTATCTAACAAAGGGTCTATATTCTCAAGTAAGTTTCTCTTAAGGGAAATATATCTGAAGAGATAAACAGTGTCAGATTTTCAAGGGTTGGGTTTTATCTTTTGAAACATTATAAATAATCCAATTTTAATCAAATAAGCCAGTATTTTTTAAAGATTTATTTATTTGAGAGAGAGAGAGAGAGAGAAACTCAAGCAGCCTCCCTGCTGGGGGAAGAGACTGCTGCAGGGCTGGATCTCAGGACCCTGAGAGCATAACTTGAGCCAAAATGAAGAGTTGGATGCTCAACCAACTGAACCACCCAGGTGCCCCCAAAGAAGTCAATATTTTAAAGTGCATTTGTTTACAAGATCTACAAATTAAGGTCCTGTCGCTGTAGGTCTGTGAAGATTGAGGGAGTCCTGGGAGCAGAGGGAAGATTCTTCAGTCACTATGTCAACTGGCACAGATGTTTCTCTTTCTTCATATGATGAAGATCAGGGATCTAAACTTATCCAAAAAGCTAGAGAGGCACCGTTTGTTCCCATTGGAATGGCTGGGTTTGCAGCAATTGTTGAATATGGATTATATAAATTGAAGAGCAGGGGAAATACTAAAATGTCGGTTCATTTGATCCACATGCGTGTGGCAGCCCAAGGCTTTGTTGTGGGAGCAATGACTCTTGGTATGGGATATTCCATGTATAAGGAATTCTGGGCAAAGCCTAAACCTTAGAAGAAAAGCTGTCTCAGTTTTGTTGGTGGTGTTTGCTTTAGTTAGGCATCTCATATTGAGTTTATATGTTTATGTTGAAAATAAATCATTTGAATGGGTCAGATAATACGGTAGTTTAAGTATTGGCTTCCTTTCTTGCAGGCTTGATTTGCCTGGTTACCAAATTACAAGTGACCAGTTAACTAGCTAGGTCATTCAGGGGAGTCACATTAGCACAAAAGAAGAAAC
>PISX010030723.1:0-18380 GCA_004024625.1 Mellivora capensis | reverse complement strand
TAGCCATTTGTATGTCTTCATTGGAGAAGTGTCTGTTCATATCTTCTGCCCATTTTTTGATATGATTATCTGTTTTGTGTGTGTTGAGTTTGAGAAGTTCTTTATAGATCCTGGATATCAACCTTTTGTCTGTACTGTCATTTGCAAATATCTTCTCCCATTCCGTGGGTTGCCTCTTTGTTTTGTTGACTGTTTCCTTCACTGTGCAGAAGCTTTTGATCTTGATGAAGTCCCAAAAGTTCATTTTCGCTTTTGTTTCCTTTGCCTTTGGAGACATATCTTGAAAGAAGTTGCTGTGGCTGATATCAAAGAGGTTACTGCCTATGTTCTCCTCTAGGATTCGGATGGATTCCTGTCTTACGTTGAGGTCTTTTATCCATTATGAGTTTATCTTAGTGTACGGTGTAAGGGAATGGTCGAGTTTCATTCTTCCACATCTAGCTGTCCAATTTTCCCAGCACCATTTATTGAAGAGACTGTCTTTTTTCCACTGTATATTTTTACTGCTTTGTCGAAGATTATTTGACCATAGAGTTGAGGCTCTCTACTCTGTTCCACTGGTCTATGTGTCTGTTTTTATGCTAGTACCATACTCTCTTGGTGATTACAGCTTTGTAGTAAAGCTTGAAGTCAGGTAACGTGATGCCACCAGTTTTATTTTTGTTTTTCAACATTTCCTTAGTGATTCGGGGTCTCTTCTGATTCCATACAAATTTTAGGATTATTTTCTCCAGCTCTTTGAAAAATACCAGTGGAATTTTGATGGGAATGGCATTAAAAGTATAGATTGCTCTAGGTAGTATAGACATTTTAACAATATTTATTCTTCCGATCCAAGAACATGGAATGGTCTTCCACCTTTTTGTGTCTTCTTCAATTTCCTTCATGAGTGTTCTGTAGTTCCTCGAGTACAGATCCTTTACCTCTTTTGTTAGGCTTATTCCCAGGTATCATAGGGTTCTTGGTGCTATAGTAAATGGAATCGATTCTCTAATTTCCCTTTCTGTATTTTCACTCTTAGTGTATAAGAAAGCCACTGATTTCTGTACATTGACTTTGTATCCTGCCACGTTACTGAATTGCTTTATGAGTTCTAGTATTTTGGGGGTGGAGTCTTTTGGGTTTTCCATATAAAGAATCATGTTGTCTGCGAAGAGAGAGAGTTTGACTTCTTCCTTGCCAATTTGGATACCTTTTATTTCTCTTTGTTGTCTGATTGCTGTTGCTAGGACTTCTAATACTATGTTGAACAAGAGTGGTGAGAGTAGGCATCCTTCTCCTGTTCCTTATCTCAACAGGAAGGCTGTGAGCTTCTTCGCATTGAGGATGATGTTTGCTGTGGGTCTTTCATAGATAGATTTTATGAAGTTCAGGAATGTTCCCTCTATCCCTATACTTTGAAGCGTTTTAATCAGGAACGGATGCTGGATTTTGTCAAATGCTTTTTCTGCATCAATTAAGAGGACCATGTGGTTCTTCTCTCTTCTCTTATTGATTTGTTCTATCACATTGATTGATTTGCGAATGTTGAACCACCCTTGTAACCCAGGGATGAATCCCACCTGATCATGGTGGATGATCATTTTAATGTGCTGTTGGATCCTGTTTCTTAGGATCTTGTTGAGAATCTTAGCATCCATATTCATCAGTGATATTGGTTCTGAAATTCTCCTTTTTGGTGTGGTCTTTGCCTGGTTTGGGGATCAGGGTAATGCTGGCTTCATAAAAAGAGCCTGGAAGTTTTCCTTCTGCTTCAATTTTTTGAAACAGCTTCAGGAGAATAGGTGTTATTTCTTCTTTAATAGTTTGGTAGAATTCCCCAGGGAATCCGTCAGGTCCTGGGCTCTTGTGTTTTGGGAGATTTTTGATCACTGCTTCAGTCTCGTTACTAGATACCGGTCTATTCAGGTTGTCAATTTCTTCCTGGTTCAATTTTGGGCGTTTATATTTTTCCAGAAATGCATCCATTTCATCTAGGTTGTTTAACATATTGGCATATAACTGTTGATAATAGCTTCTGATGATTGTTTCTACTTCCTATATGTTAGCTGTGATCTCTCCCTTTTCATTCATAATTTTATTAATTTGAGCTTTCTCTCTTTTCTTTTGGATTAGTGTGGCCAATGGTTTATCAATCTTATTGATTCTTTCAAAAAACCAGCTTCTAGTTTCATTGATACGTTCTACTGTATCTCTAGTTTCTACCTCCTTGATTTCTGCTCTAGTCTTGATTATTTCCCTTCTTGTGTGTGGAGTTGGTTTAATTTGTTGTTGATTCTCCAGTTCTTTAAGGTGTAGAGACAGCTGTTGTATTCTGGTTTTTTCAATTTTTTTGAGGGAGGCTTGGATGGCTATGTATTTCCCCCTTAGGACCGCCTTTTCTGTATCCCATAGGTTTTGGACCGAAGTGTCTTCATTCTCATTGGTTTCCATGAATTGTTTAAGTTCTTCTTTGATCTCCTGGTTGATCCAAGCATTCTTAAGCAAGGAAGTCTTTAGCTTCTAGGTGTTTGAGTTCCTTCCAAACTTTTCATTGTGGTTGAGCTCCAGTTTCAAAGCATTGTGATCTGAGAATATGCAGGGAATAATCTCAGTCTTTTGCTATCGGTTGAGTCCTGATTTGTGACTCAGTATGTGGTCTATTCAGGAGAAGGTTCCATGTCCCCTTGAGAAGAATTAGTATTCTGTTGTTTTAGAGTGGAATGTTCTGTATATATCTATGAAGTCCATCTGGTCCAATGTTTCATTCAATGCTCCTATTTCTTTGTTGATTTTCTGCTTGGATGATCTGTCTGAGAGAGGCGTGTTGACATCTCCTACTATAAATGTATTTATATCAATATGACTCTTTATCTTGATTAATAGGTTTCTTATGTAATTGGCTGCTCCCATATTGGGGGCATAAATATTTACAATTGTTAGATCTTCTTGGTGGATAGTCCCTTTAAAATGATGTAGTGTCCTTCTCTATCTCTGAGTACACTCTTTAGTTTAAAATCTAATTTATCTGATATGAGAATCGCTACCCCAGCCTTCTTTTAAGGCCCATTGTCATGAAAGACGCTTCTCCATCCCTTCACTTTCAACCTGGGTGTAACCTTAGGTTAAAAATGGGGCTCTTATAGAGAACATATGGATGGATCCTGTCGTTTTATCCAATCTGCAACCCTGTGTCATTTTATGGGTGCATTTAGGCCATTCACATTGAGAGTAACTATTGATAGATACGTTTTTATTGACATCGTGTTACACTTGAAGTCTTTCTTTCTGTAGATTGTCTCTATATTTCTGTTCAATGATATTAGGATTTTTCCTCTTTTATAGAACCCCCCTTAATATATCTTGCAGTGTCAGGTTGGTGGTCACATACTCTTTTAAGCCTTGCAGATCTTGGAAACTCTTTATCTCTCCATCCATTTTAAATGTCAGTCTTGCTGGATAAAGTATTCTTGGCTGCATGTTCTTCTCATTTAGTGCCCTGAATATATATTGCCATCCCTTTCTGGCTTGCCAGGTTTCTGTGGACAGGTCTGACGTTATTCTGATGGGCTTTCCTCTGTACGTAAGGAGCTTCTTCGTCTTAGCTTCCTTCAGGAGAGTTTCCCTAGAATTATAATTCCTCATTCTTACTATCAGGTGTCTCAAGGACTTTCAAGAATCTATAATCTTGGGGGGAGACCGTGCTGCCTCTAGTACATGAACGTTGGTTCCATTCACGAGATTGGGAAAATTTTCATGGAGATCGTGTTCCACTATATCTTCTAGACTTCTGTCTTTCTCCTCCCCTTCAGGGATTCCAATGATTCTGACATTGGAATGGGTCATGGCATAATTTATTTCCCTGATTCTGTTTTCATGGCTTCTATGCTGTTTGTTCCAGGCTTCCTCCTGGTCCTTTCTCTCTATCTGTTTGTCCTCCAGATCACTAATTCTATTTTCTGTCTCAGTTACCCTAGCTTTTAGAAAATTTAGATTAGATTGGAACTCATTGAGAGCCTTGTGAACATTATCCCTGGTAGCTTTCAGTTCTGCCCTAATCAATTCCGTTTGGTCATCCATGGCTTTTTCCAACCTAGCTATCTCCTGGATAATTGTTAGCCTGAATTCCCTTTCCAACATATTGTCTATGTCGATAGCCATTAGCTCTGTTGCAGAAGGCCCATCCTCTGAATTTTTCTTCTGTTGGGCATTCCTCCTCCTAGTCATTTTGGTGAGAGATGGCTGAAGGGATGTAGCTGGATGTATCGACCTTGGTGCAGTCAAGGTGCACCCTGGAATGCTTCTGAGCAATCAGGAGTCCCCATCCAAATGAAAGAGAAAGAAAAAGAAAAGAAAAAGAAAAAAAAGAGAGAGAGAGAGAGGGGGAAATAAGGGAAGATAAAAGAGAAGGCTCAGCCCAAATGGGCCCCAAGGTAAGATTTATGAAGTATACAAAGAAAAACAGACAAATAACAAGACTGATAAAAATATATGACAAGAGAAAAAAAAAAATATATATATATAAAAAAAGAGAAAAAAAGTCAAAAAGAACCCCAAGCATAAGATTTATATACTATGAGGACAAACACAAATTTACAGAAACACTGGTGGGAGAAAAAGATGGGAGAGTGGTTATAAATTCTCAGCGTGGGCAAGGAAGGTTATTTTGATTCTTCCTGGATGTATCTTAATATCTTTGTTAAAGGACTCAAGTTTCCTAAGATAAAGGGGGATTAAAAATTGGCTTACCTATAGGGGTAGCATTGATTGGGGAAAGGGGATTACCTTGAAGTTTAACTCTATATGAATATTAAAAAATAAAAATACAAAAAAGGAATAAACTAAACTAAGCTAAAATTTAAAAAAAATTAAAAAATAGAAAAACAAAATAAAAACATCAGTATATGTATCAAAAAGTTCAGGTTAAAAGGTTATTATGGAATTTGATGTACTGGACATCTCACTGTGCTGGTAAATAGGTTAAAAAATTGTCTATATATTAAAAAAAAATGAACCGGGATAGTGGGAACAAATTAAAAATAAAAGTTGTATCTATGAAGTAGTGGTGTTGGTTCTCTTGCCGTCTTCCCCCCCCCCCCACATTGGTTTTCTGGGGGAGGGGCCTGCCACTTGGGTTTTCAGGCAGTGTTTCCTGAGTTAAGTCCTCCCGCCCCCCCTCAGGGGTATGGGCTCTGAGGAAACCGGTTTTTCAGGCTTTTGTTCTCTGGAACTTTTTATGTTTGTTTGTTCATTTTTGGGTTTTTTTTTTTTTTCCTCTCTTTGACAGCTTTTGATGGTTTTTGGAAGTTTAAAGGAAAGCAAACTGCACCCAGACCTCCCTTTCAGAGAGAAGCCTCAGTCTGTTCCCCTCTGGGTGCTGCAGAGCACATAAGTTCCCCCTTGGCCGCTGGCAGAACAAGTTCCGAGTCACGGTCCCTGGGGACACAGGAACTCCCGGTTGTACCCAAAACCATGACAGCAGCGTCTCTCTGGGCAGCTCCGGACTGCCAGGGAGGTTCCAAGCAGCGATCGCACACTGATATTTTCCCTCTGGCCAGGGCTGGGAGTGCCTGGTTTTTCTGGATCTGAGAACGCTGGGCTGGCGCCTGTGGGCACCTCTCTCAGGGGAGGGTGTGGGCGCGCGCATCTCAGGCTCTGATAGTGCAGCATGGCGCTCACATGGAAGAGTACAAAAAGGCTGTTTTTCTGCTGGCTGGTGAGGCTCCCAGCCCCTCACGGGACCCCACCAGCTCTCAGGCATGCTGGCGGCTCAGGGACCGAGACCTGGTTTCTCTGCCGCACTCTCTCTGGCTCAGCGCCAGGTTGGCTATCCTGGGTCTGGGGACTTCAGCCCCTGTCCCTAACCACCCTGATTCCCACAATTTCCCCCCGTGATCCTTTGCTCTTTTTGAGTGCTTTCAACCAGACTCCAAGTTAATGCTGGTGCCCAGACGCAGGGCACTCTGGTATAGGGGTATTACTTCCCAATGGGTCGCTTCTGGTGGCTCCCTCCTCCTTTTTCTTAATCTTCCAATATTAGTCCAATGTTCCCACTCCACTTTACCTGCCCACTGGCGTCTTCTGCCCCGTAAGTTCCAGAAGTGTATAATTCTGATCTCAGGCTGATTTCATGGGTGATCAGAATTCTTTGGTAGGTAATCAGCTCACTTTAGGGTACAGGTTGAAACGGCACCTCCTCCTACTTCCCTGCCATCTTGTCTCCCCTTCTGGGAGACTTCAGATGACTCTTGGAGAACTTCAGAGGTAGAAATAGTGAAATAATATGTAAAAGGCTTTTCTTGCCTTAAATGGTAGGTTTTCAGAGCATTTTTGCTGACCCACAGAATTCTTGTTAGCTTTAGGGATTTCTGGTTTTATCCTAATTTATTGTCTTAACTTCAGAGTTTTGTCCATCAGTAATACACTAATGTATTGTGTGTGTGCTGTAGAGGCAAAGCCAAGTCTTGCAGTAGCAGAGCTTTAGTGAATAGGAATAGAATGGATTTGAAGAGTCAGCTTTTCCACAGGGAGAGACCCAAATTAAACGTTCTGGAACTGATTTAGTAATCCTTTTAAATAATGGTAAAGTTAATAGGTACATTATTTTAAAACAAATTCATTGTGAGTTCTTGTCTCAAAATTAGGCAAATTATGAAGTAACTTGCTAAGAAGTCTAAGAATGCATAGAGGTAGGATTATTGAATTAAAAGACCTTGAGCTAGAAAATTCTATTCACCCAATGCACAATTACTGAGCAGCTGCTATATGCCAAAAGCATTTGGGAGGCTAAATATGCAGGCTAAATGTCTGACTGAATATGGAGGATAGAAGGTATATGGGAAGAGGGAGAAGTAAATTTGGTTAAAGAAGCTAATGATAACAGATGCTTAGGATGCATACACACACACACAAACAATTTATGGTCATATATCTTCTAAGTACCTTATCTATTTAGAATATAAGATGAGGTAACAACTAATAGTATATGAAACATATTAGCAGAATACTAACCTAGTCTGAGATGTGGATGGAAGAAAAGGGAAAAGTCATAAAAGCCTCCCTAAATTTGTGTTATCTGTAAAAAAGAAAAAAAAAGGAGGAAAATTCACAAAGATGTAAAGATTAAATAGCATGTTACTGAACAAACAATGGACCAAAGAAGAAATCAAAAGATATATTAAAAATATCTTGAGACAATAAAAATGGAAATACAACATACCAAAGTTAGTGAAAAGAAACAAAAATAGTTTTAAGAAGTTCATTGCAATAAATGCCTACCTCAAGAAACAAGAAAGGTCTCAAATAAACAACCTAAAGTTGGAAGAAACTTTGGGGTTCCTTATACTTTAAGAAACTAGAGAAAAGAATAAATGAAGCCTAGGGGTGCCTGGGTGGCTCAGTGGGTTAAAGCCTCTGCCTTTAGCTCTGGTCATGATCCCAGAGTCCTGGGATCGAGTCCTGCATCAGGCTCTCTGCTTGGCAGGGAGCCTGTTCCCTCCTCTTTCTCTGCCTGCCTCTCTGCCTACTTGTGGTTTCTGTCTGCCAAATAAATAAATAAAATCTTTAAAAAAATAAATGAAACCTAAAGTTAGTTAGAAGAAAGGAAATAACAAAGGAAATAACAATTAGAGAAGAAATAAAAGAAGTGCAGATTAAAAAGACAATAGAGAAGATCAGTGAAATCGAGTTCTTTGAAAATAATAAGTAAAATGGAAAAGCCTTTAGCTAGACTCATCAGGAAAAAATATGGACTCAAATAAAATCAGAAATGAAAGAGATGTTACAACTGATACCACAGAAATATAAAGAATCATAAGAAACAATGAACAATTATATGCCAACAAATTGGACAACCTAGAGGAAATGGATACATTCCTAATGATAAATAACCTATCAAGATCGAATCATGATGAAACAGAAAGTATGAACAGATTGATTACTAGTAAGGAAAATGAACCACTTATCAAACACCTCCCAAGAAACAAAAGTCCAGGACCAAATGGCTACACTGGTGAATTCTACCAAATATGCAAGGAGGAGTTCATGCCAATTCTTCTCAAATTCTTCCAAAGTAGAAGAGGAGAGAACTCTTCCAAACATATTTTATGAGTCTGACATTATCCTAATGCTGAAACCAAAGACATCACAAGAAAAACAAAATTATAGGCCAACATCCCTGGTGAACATAGATGCAAAAATTCTCAAAAAAGTATCAGCAAACCAAAGTCAACAATATTTTAAAAGGTCTATACATCATGATCAAGTGGAATTTATTCCAAGGTCTCAAACATGGTCCAAACTCTCCGAATCAATCAGTGTGATATACCACATTAACAAAATAAAGATAAAAAAACATATATGATCATTTCAATCGATGCAGAAAAAGCATTTGGCAAAATTTAACATCCACTTATGTTAAAAACTTTCAACACAGCAGGTACAGAAGGAACGTACTTCAACATAATAAGGCCACATATAACATATCCTTAGGTAACATACTGAATGGTGAAGAGCTGAAAGGTTTTCCTCTAAATTCAGGGACAAAACAAGGATACCCACTTCTGTCACTTTTATTCAATGTAGTATTGGAAGTCCTACCCACAATAATCAGACAAAGACAAGAAATAAAAGGAATCCAAATTGGAGAGAAGCAGAACTGTCAGTACTTGCAGAGGGCATGATACTACATACAGAAAATCATAAAGACTCCACCAAAAATAGTTAAACTAATAAATTTAACAAAATCAATGCACAAAGTCTGTTGCATTTCTAATGTGCTAATAACAAACTATCAGAAAGAGAAGTTAAGAAAAGAATTTTGTTTACAATTGCATCAAAAAAACAAGTTACCCTAGGAAGAAATTTAACCAAGGAAGTAAAAAAAAAAAAAAAAGATATTGAAAAATAGAAGATATTAATGAAAGAAATTGAAGATGATACAAATAAATCCAAAGATACTCTATGCTTGGGGATTTGAAGAATCAATATTGTTAAAATGTCCATACTACTCAAAGCAATTTACAGACTCAATGAAATCCCTATCAAATTCAGCCTAAAACAAATAATCCTAAAATTTTTACAGAACCCCCAAACACCCTGAACAGCCAAAGCAATCTTGAGAAAGAAGGACAAAGCTGTAGTCATCAAACTAGCTTATTTCAGGCTATATTATAGAGCTTTGGTAGTTAATATAGTACAGTATTACCATAAAAACAGACACATAGATGAATGGAACAGAATAGCAAACCCAGAAAGAAATTCATGCATATATGGTTAATTTATTTATGACAAAGGAGGGAAGAATATACAATGGGGAATTTCTCTTCAATAACTGGCAGTGGGAGAACTGGACAGCCATAAGCAAAAGAATGATATTAGCCCCTTATTTTATACCATACATAAAAACTTATTCAAAA
Source organism: Mellivora capensis (assembly GCA_004024625.1). Classification (NCBI taxonomy): domain Eukaryota; kingdom Metazoa; phylum Chordata; class Mammalia; order Carnivora; family Mustelidae; genus Mellivora; species Mellivora capensis. Next base: position 8,985 of record PISX010030723.1, on the reverse strand, counting down.
CAGATTAAAGACTTGAATGTAAGACCTGAAATCATCAGGGGTAAGCTCCTTGACATAGGTTTTGGTGATGACTTTTTAAAATCTCAACAAAAGCAAAGCAATGAAAGCAAAAATTAACAAATGAAACTACATCAAACTAAAAAGTTTCTGCCCAGCAAAGGAAGTCATTATAAAATGAAAAAGTATCTTATTGATTGGGGGAAAATATTTGCAAATCAAATATCTGATAAGGGGATTATATCCAAAATACAGTTGACCTGTGAACAACATGGATTTGAACTGTGTGGGTTCACTTATACACATTTTTTTTTCAATAAATATGGTACACTATTATAAATGCATTCTTCTTCCTTATTGTTTTCTTAATGAATTTTTCCCTTTCTAACTTACTTTATTGTAAAATATATATATTATGGGCAGCACATAATATATATAACATACAAAATATGTGTTAATCAACTATGTTATGAGTAAGGCTTCTGGTCAATGGTAGGCTATTAGTAGTTGAGTTTTAGGATCATTAAAATGCAGATTTTTGACTATGTGGGATTGGCACCCCTAAACGCCATGTTGTTGAAGTGTCACCTGTATATAAAGGGCTCACACAACTTAAGAGTAAAAAATATATATGATTTAAAAAATGGGCAGAAGATGTGAATAGCCATTTTTCCAAAGAAGACATACAGATGGCCAATGGCTACATGAAAAGATGCTCAACATAACTCATAATCAGGGAAATGCAAGTTAAAACCACAGTGAGATATCACCTCCATCTTTAGACTGGCTACTATCAAAAAGACAAGAAATTACTAGTGTTGGAGAGGATATGGGGTAGAGGGAAACTTCATACACTATTAGTGGTCATGTAAATATGTGTATTTCCACTATGGAAAACTGCATGCATGTTCCTCAAAAAATTAAAAATGGAACTATCATATGATCCAGCTATTCCACTTCTAGGTATTTATCCAAAGAAAATGAAAACACTGATTCAAAAAGATATGTATACCTCTATGTTCATTGCAGCACTATTTACAGTAGCCAAGATATTCAACCAGAATATATTCTGGTTGCATATATATATATATATATATATATATATATATATATGCACACACACACACACATACTGCTCATCCACAAAAAAGAATGAAAAGAAAAAAAAAAGAATGAAAAAAGAAAAAAAAGAATGAAGTCCTGGGACACCTGGATGTCTCAGTCAGTTAAACATCGGCCTTCAGCTCTGGACATGATCCCAGGGCCCTGGTATAGAGTTCTGCATTGGGCTCTTTGCTCAGTGGGGAACCTGCTTCTCCCTTTGGCTGCTGCTTCCCCTGCTTGTGCGTGCTCTCTCTGATCATTCAGTCAGTCAATCAACCATCTATCCATCTTTAAAAAAATGAAGTCCTGACTTTCATAACAAAAAAGATGGACCCATTAAGCTAAAGTGAAATCAGGCAGAGAAAGACATATACCGTATGATCTCTTTTATGTGTGAGCTCTAAAATTAAAAAGCAGAATACCAAGAAAAATAAAACAAACAAAAAACCCAAGGTGTATAAAAACCTACCCCCAGTACACTTCCCTAATTCTCATTGGCCAGAATGGGGTGTAAGGAGTTATCTAAACCAATCAATGACATGGGAATTGATTGGGTAATAATTAGAATTTACCTCTGAGTTGAGAACTAAGTCACTTTCTTGCTATTTGGACACCTGAATAAATTCATGTTTGGGTTTTTTTTTTAAGATTTTACTTTTAAGTAAACTTTACATTCAATGTGGGGCTCCAACTTATAACTCTGAGCTCAAGAGTTTCATGCTTTACAGACTGAGCCAGCCAGCTGCCCCAATTTATTTATTTATTTTTAAAATTTTTTATTTTTTTAACAAGGATGTTGATAATAAGTGTCAGAGAGCCAACCAATTGCATCTACTACATGTGATTCTCGAAGTGTGATCCTTGGACCAGTAGCATTAACATCATTTGGGAACTTGTTAAAATTCAAATTCTTCTGCTCTACATCAGACCTACTGAACCAGGAACTCTCTAGGTGGCAACCAGCCATCACCTCCAGGTGATTCTGGTCTAAGGTAAAGTTAAAAAAAAACACTCTTTATAGTAAAATTTACTGAGGAAAGAATATATTATTTTCTCAAAGCTCCTACAGCTTTGCATAGCTCTAGAGAACACAATGTATATAAAATGCAAAGAAGAAAGTGACCTACAACTAGGTAGTTTGACTACAAATCTAGCCATATTACTGCCTAATGTTACTTGCTCCAACAGGTGTGAAACACTGGCAGTTATTGGTATTTAGTAAATAATCAGTAAATATTTGTTGGTTTTTTTTTCCAGAACAATTATATTTTGTATCAAATATTGTAGTGGCCTCTTTCAGATAGATCATCATATCTTGGAATTCAGATATCTGAGGCTTTCTACAGCAAGAATACAAGTCACTTTCACTTTCTCAAGAAAACATCTATTTTTCCAGTCAACACTTAGTATCTAAAACAAATGGAAGATATTTTGCCTGATAATCCTCAATGCCCATTCTTCAAGAACTGTTGATAATCAATTTCAAATACTTTTTGATTCACTGCTGTCAAAAGTCTTGCTGAGATTATTCACTCATTTATCCATTAAATTTCTCTCTAGAATCAGAATTTTCTAAGTCCTATTTCTGTATTATATCAGAAAACAAAAAAAAAATGCAAACCAAAGTTCTAGGTTTTTAACTTTCTGAAGATAATGATGATATTATATAAAATAGTTTTATGAAGGATGCTTTTGCATCTTTTGTAGCACTATTTGTGAAGGCCATTGTTCACTATGATATTTAATAATGAAAACTACAAGTAACTAAGTGATGCACTCATTCCTCTTAATATACAGTGACTAGGAGGAAAAGTCTTTTTAGGTTGCTGCCAACAAAAATTTCTAGGAACTCAGTTTCATTTTAACAGTACAATGAACCACATAACTCTGTTTCATTTTTGTTTGGAATGCAAGAGATCAGTTTTATACTTAATTGTTGTACCTTAACTCTAGAATTTTTTTTATTATTATGCCTTTATTCCCTAATTTTTTTATGTTCCTAATAAATTGATCTCGTTTAAAGTTTTAAACACTTACTCTATCCTTGTCTCATTTTAAAGCTTCTTTGAGTTTTTTTGAAGTAGAAAAGTTATAAAAATAAATCTTTCCTTCCATCCAATCACACATTCTGACATCCATGTATCTATCCATCCATCTTAACTTCCAATGACCCATCCTGTTTTTCATCTACCCATCCCCCCATCCATCCACCTACTCATCCTCCTATCTATCCATTCATTAATTTTTTTCAAATGTCTTTCTACTTATAACCAAATATACCCAGAGAAAGTGAATAGGATACATGATTGTTAGTAGATCTATGGATCCAGAGAATGTCTATGCTAGAACTAGACCAATTTCTTCATTTTACAAAAGAAATGTAGCTGCTTTAGAAAAGATTATTTAGCTGACTTTTCATAATTCTGGCTTACACTGATACAGAGGTTTTCTAGAATCCTATAACTATTTAACAATTTTTAAACATATAAATCCTATGTACTCTAGTAGACTTGTTTAAAATAGTGTTTGTGAACTAGTGTACATAAATATAATTTTACCAAAAAAAAGATAATAGGGGATGAAATTTATTAAAGAAGTCACTTCAGTTGCCTTAAATGGTGAGCTTCCTACTGCTTTTAAAGTATGAGTTGCCTTTATTCTTTCAACAAATATTAGTAAAAGGACTAATTCAATACTGCAGGCTCTCTCATTCAAGATGTTCATAATCAATTTCTATTCTGGAGAAATATCTATGGCATGAATTAAATATATGTTTAAACCAAATTAAGTGGGGCACTGTGACGTCTTTCAGATACTGATTATAATAGTAAGAAGATTTAAGATAAATGAATATTAGATACAAAAGATGAGTTTGTTCTTTAAAAATATTTATCTTGGGGTGCCTGAGTAGCTCAGTTACTTGAGCATCTGCCTTCAGCTCAGGTCATGATCCCAGGGTCCTAGGATTGAGCCCCAAGTCAGCCTCTCTGCCCAGCTGGGATACTGCTTTGCCATCTCCTTCTGCCCTCTCCCCATTCATGGTTTCTCTTGTTCTGCTATCTCAAATAAGTAAATTAATTAATTTTTAAAAATCTTAATCTTGTACACCTGAACATAGGAAACTTTTATGAACCATGTGATATTCAACTGCTATAGGAAAAGTAAAATCACTACTATCAATGAAATTTAGTCTATAATCTGTAGCATTTATAACACAATAAAAGTAACTAAAATTCTGGTAAAGTCAAAGTAACAAGTTGGAATTGAAATTCTAGTCATTCTTAACATGTATTTCAGTAGATGTGGAATTCCATGACCTTCACAGGATTAGCACAATTAATACAAAAAATCATCTATAATTTCTAAAAACACAAATAAAAAATATATTTCTTGTTTTATGTAATTACCTAGATTTATACCAAGATGGATATATGGTGACTAGCAAAGCTGAAAATGGTATCAGTGGATAGAATCTGATATATAATTTTGCTATAGCCATGACCTATCTGGGTATGACAGAGGTTTTGTTTTTTTTTTTAAGGTGGTAACTTACATTGTTGAAATACACACAGAAAAACCAGAGATGATACTCATTTCACTCTTCCAGCATTTAAACCAGTGTCCCATAGAGGCCAGGTGCAATAAATAAATGATTTGCAAATATTTGGAACAGTGCTATTCAACAAAACATTTTTCAATGATGGGCTACATCTACACTGTCTAAAATGTAGTACATGTAGTAGGCTAGAGTGATTGAGGAAGTGAATTTTAATTGTATTTATTTTGTTTTACTGAAATATAAAGTTGAATAGCAGTATATTGCTAGTAGCTACTGTATTGGACAGCACAGTTTTAGAAAGTAGTCAATGGAAGCAACGCCATGGTACACAACTTGAAAATTCAGGAAAAAAAAAAAAACATTTGTTCATTTGTTATTTGCATTTGGTTGTATGTTTCCTTCCCATACCGATATCATTGTTGTCAATTTTATTTTTTGAAATTGTAGACTCTTAACATGCTTACAAAAGTTAAAAATACACACAATATATTTTCAGAAATTAATCTCTTCTACTATCCCATCTACCTTATTCTTACCATCCTTTGTAAATAATGTTTCCTTATTTTTTCTAGCAATTCTTCATGTGAGTCTTTTTAATAATGTGTATGAAAATAAGCAGATTAAGGTGTACTTTTCTTATTTTCCCTTCATTTTTAGACAAATGGTAAAATATTGATTGTATTGCTATTCAAGTTCATGATGACATCTCCCATGCAAGCTCATCCCATAGAATTCTCCTTTGTCTTATCCCTACCCCTTAGTAGTACCTTCATTATTTCATAATGAGAACCTGGGCTCCGATAAATACCTACATGTTTACTTACTGTCTCAATGTCACAACAAACATGCATATTCTTGGAGTATTTCTTACACTGATTTTTTTTTTAAACACTGATTTTTCTAACAGCTACTTCCTCAGCTTTCCTGGCTTGCTCTTTGGATTCCTCTTTTGTTTTGCCCTGTTGACAGGTATCTTCCTAATGAAGAGTTCATGGAAACCAAACATTTTGTGCATGCCTAAAGGAATTTTTATCCCATGGTTTACTTAATTAATGAATTGGCAGAGTATTGAATTCCAAGTTTAAAATAAATTCTCCTTGGGGTGTCTGGGTGGCTTAGTCAGTTGTGTCTGCCTTTGGCTCAGGTCATGATCCCAGGGTCCTGATATGGAGCCCCACATTGGGGTCCCTGCTCAGTGGGGAACCAGCTTCTCCCTCTCTCTCTGTTTCTCCCCCTGCTTGTGCTCTCTCTGTCAAATAAATAAATAAATAAATAAAATCTTTAAAATAACTTCTCCTTAGAATTTGAATATATTGTTTCATCTCTTTTCCCCCTTCAGTATCCAGTGTTGCTCATGAAAATCTATTACCAATCTGAATTTAATACTTTATTATTTTTTTTTTTATTTATTTATTTGACAGACAGAGATCACAGAGAAGTAGGCAGAGAGAGAGGAGGAAGCAGGCTCCCCGCCGAGCAGAGAGCCCGATGCGGGGCTCAATCCCGGGACCCTGGGATCATTACCCGAGCTGAAGGCAGAGGCTTTAACCCACTGAGCCACCCAGGCACCCCTGAATTTAATACTTTAATAATGAAGTTCTCTCTCTTGAAGATATAGTTCTTCTCTTTATCCTCAGTGTTCTGTAATGTTTGAGAGTATCTCAGAAAGGTTATCCTTGAATCCAAGCACTAGTAATTGGATATAGACTCTGAGTCCCTGAGTTTGAATTCTGACTGTGGTACCTAGAACTTTCCTGAAGAAACAATAGTGACTTGGCAGATCTTCTCTTTGAGTGTGAGGGTGTGTGTTTGTGTGTGTGTGTGTGTGTGTTTAGATGTATTTATTTGTTAGAGAAGGAGAGAGAGCGAGAACAGGGGGAGGGGCAGTGGGAGAAGGAGGGACAGACTCCCCAGAAGACTCCCCTGCTGGGCAAGGAGCCCTGGTCAGTGCTTGATCCCACAATGCATGACATCATGACCTGAATGGAAACCAAGGTTTGGAGGCTTAACTGACTGAGCCACCCAGGAGCCCAGAGTTTCTGTTCCTAAGTGTTCTGTGGAAGGTTTTTGGAATTGACTGAGTAGAGGAAAACACATATATTAGAGACATAGGATATGTCACAAATATATATCTGATGTGCTGGCATGTCCAAGAGACAAGATAACCTAATGCAGCTGGTGGCTTGGGTTGGGATGGTAATCAGGAAAAGTTTCTCAAAGAACTAATATCACAATTGAATCTGAAGAATGGGTACAAAGTTTCCAGGTATGGACATCTGGTTGGCTCAGTTGGTTAATGCCTGCCTTCGGCTCAGGTCATGATCCCAGGGTCCTGAGATTGGGGCACCACATCTGGCTCCCTGTTTAGCAGGGAGCCTGCTTCTCCCACTCTTCCCCACTCTTGCTCTCTCTCACTATCTCTGTCTCTCTCTCTCAAATAAAATCTTAAACAAAATACAAACACACACATACAGTTACAAGGTCAATAGGGTCAGGGAAAGGACTCTACTCAGCCATATAATCATAGGTGGAAAGAGAGTTTGGAGAGCTGGGGTCATCTCTTTTTGTTCTCATCCAGGAAATCCCCAGCAATGTGTGAAGTACCACCTGAACACCACCAGTGATGTTCCTATGGCCCAAGATACCACCTACACACTGGACTTTGTTTTGCTAGAGCTACAGACCTTGGAGCTATTTTACCCCCCTTTTTTTCTTTCCTTCTTTCCCTATTGTGTTTTTCTTGATGGTAGAACCTGAGGAGATTAAAAGATAATCTTGAATGATAGGTTGGTAGGTGATTCTGAAAGAAGAAATTTTAACAGTTCAAACTCAAGAAGCAGAAGAGTAGATTAAAAATGAAAGTAATCTGGAGGCTTAGCCAGTATATCTGTATACCTGATAGAGATATTAAAAGGGATGTGGAAGACTAAAATGTAAAAGAAGGAATATGCCAAACGTTAGGTCATAGATCAACTAGAACTCCCAGGCATTGTTGATAGGAGTAAAATTTATTCCAACCACTTTGGAAACTATCAGTGTCTAGTAACATGTCATATATGCATATTCTGTGACCCAGAAATTTACACTGATAGGCGTATTCCCTGAAAATATGTACATATATTCCTAGTACCAAAAAACATGTACTAAGGTGTTCATAGCACCCCTATAGATGATAGTCCCAAAATAGAAAGTATCCAAATGTCCATTAACCATAGAATATATAAATAAATTATGGTATATTTGTATAATGAGATAATATATAATAAGCAGACTAATGAATCATTGAACACTACATCAAAAACTAATGAGGTACTATATGTTGGGTAATTGAACATAATAAAATAATAAAAAATAAAAAATAAGAATAAATAACTTAAAACCACATGTAATCTTGGGGGGCAAATTGTGTAAATTTAATACGGAGTAAAATTATATATACAATATAATTCCATTCACATCAACCAAAACTAATATATTCTCTGAGAACTTTCTTAGTGAGTAGTACCCATTGTGAGACAAATAACTCTAAAATTTAGCAAATTAGAATAGTGAACATATTCTGAGATTTAGAAATCCAGAAGTAACTTTTAGCTGAGTATTCTGCTACTGAGTCTCTCATAACATTACAGTAAGATTTCATCTGAAGCTGTAGTTATCTGAAGACTTGAGTGAAACTAGAAGAGCCACTTTTTTATTTAGTTGACGTATAGTTGGCATACAATATAATATTAGTTTCGTGTGTACTAAATAGCGATTTGACATTTATGTACATTATGAAATGATCACATGACATCTAGTTACATTCCATCATCATATAAAGTTATTACATTAAAGACTATATTCCCTATGCTGTACTTTGCATGCCTGTTATAACTGGATGTTTGTACCTCTCAGTCCCCTTCACCTATTGTATCCTTTCCCCTCCCCTGCTGCCCTCTGGTAACTACCAATTTGTTCTTTGTATACATGAGTCTGGATTTTTTTTTTTTTAATTTTTATTTTTTATAAACAAATTTTTATCCCCAGGGGTACATGTCTGTGAATCGCCAGGTTTACACACTTCAAGGCACTAACCATAGCACATACCCTCCCCAATGTCCATTACCCCACCCACCTTTCCCGGCCCCCTCCCCCAAGCAACCCTCAGTTTGTTTTGTGAGATTAAGAGTCACTTATGGTTTGTCTCCCTCCCAATCCCATCTTGTTTCTTTTCTTCTTTTTCTACCCCCCTAGTCCCCCATGTTGCATCTCCACTTCCTCATATCAGGGATATCATATGATAGTTGTCTTTCTCTGATTGACTTATTTCACTAAGCATGATACCC
>PISX010030722.1:0-18392 GCA_004024625.1 Mellivora capensis | reverse complement strand
GCACTACTAGGTATTTACCCTAAAGATGCAAATGTAGTCATCCAAAGTGGCACATGCACTCAAATGTTTAAAGCAGCAATGTCCACAATAGCCAAACTATAGAAAGAGCCTGGATGTCCATCAACAGAAGAATGGATAAAGAAGATGTGGTGTATATATATGCAATGGAATACAATGCAGCCTACAAAAGAAATGAATTCTTGCCATTTGCAATGATGTGGATGGAACTAGAGGGTATTATGCTGAGCGAAATCAGTCAACCAGAGAAAGACAATTATCATATGATCTCTATGATATGAGGAATTTGAGAGACAGGGAGGGAAGTTTGGGGGGGTAGGGAAGGAACAAATGAAACAAGATGGGATCCAGAGGGAAACACACCATGCAAGACTCTTAATCTCACAAAACAAACTGAGGGTGGCTGGGGGGTGGAGGGGTAGGGAGAGGGTAGTTGGGTTATGGATAATGAGGAGGATATGTACTATGGTGAGTGGTGTGAAATGTGTTAGCCTGATGATTCACAGACCTATACCCCTGGGGCAAATAATACATTATATGTTAATAAAAAAAATTTTTTTAAATGTCAAAAATATCTATCTGCATAACTCAAAGGCAGGTCGATGTTTGCACTGCCCCCAAATATTTAAAGTACAGTGTGAAACACTATGGAGCCTAGTATGCATTTTAGGTTTTCATTGTGGTAAAGTATATATAATATAAAATTACCACATCAGCCATTTTCAGTGTGCACTTGAGTCGCGTGGAGACATGCACAATACTGTGCAGCTATCACGACTATGCTGTTCTAGAATTTGGTAATCATCCCAAAAAAGAAAATCCGTACCCACTAAACAATAATTTCTTGTTCTCCCTAGCCCCTGGTAATCTCCACTATGACTATGCTATATTTCTGCATAAATCTGTTTATTCTAAGTACCTTGTATAAATGCAATAATATAATATTTGCCCTTTACTGTCTGGCTTGTTTCATTTAGCACAATATGTTGTCAAGATATTATAGTATCTATCAGAATTTAATTCCTTTTTACAGATGAATGAGATCGATTATCTATATATATATGTATATATATGTGTGTGTGTGTATATATATATATATTTATATATATATATATATATATATATATATATATATATATATGCCATATTTTGTTTATCCATCATCTGTCAGTGGACATTTGGGTTGTTTCCAAGTTCTGGTTATTGTGAACAATGCTACTATGAATACTGGTGTACTGCCCAAAATCATGTTTTCAATTTTTTGGGTACACACCTAAAAGTAGAGTTATTGAATCATATGGTAAGTTTATTGTTACTTTTGGAAGAACCAGCACACTGTTTTCCAGAGTGACTGCACTATTTCACATTCTCACCAGCAATGCACTGGTGTTTTAATTTCCTGAATTCTCACCAACACTTGCTATTTTTCTTTTTTTCATAGTAGTCATCAATGGGTGTGAAGTGGTATCTCATGACAGTTTTGATTCGCATTTTCCTAATGACCAGTGATACTGAGCATCTTTTATTATGCTTACTGGCAATTTGTTATCTTCTTTAGAGAAATTCTATTAAAGTCTTTTGCCTATTTTTGAATTGTGACGTTTGAGTTTTGAGTTGAGTTTTGATAGCTGTTGAGGTTTAAGAGTTCTTTATATATTCTGGATAATAACCCCTATCATATTTTTTATTGGCAAATATTCTCTCTGATTCTATGGGTTGTCTTTTCACTCTGTTGATAATATCCTTTGGTGCACAAAAGTAGGGTTTTTTTATTTTAATGAAGTCCAGTAAGTCTAATTTTTTCTTTTGTTTTCTGTGCTTTTGTGACATATACTGTTATACATTTTGATATGTGTGTACTCTATTTTAGAAACCCTTGTCTTTCTCTGAACTGGCTTGGGCAATTAAATTCTAGAAACAGATAAGAGGGCACTGGACTGCTTCTGCCTTAAACTCTGTGGCTCCTACAGAGAGGCCTCTCCATATACCTCATAATAATGAAAACTGAGCTTCAAGGAACTATGAGAGAGGTGAGGGGTGTGGCCATTTCAAAGGCATATGTAATTTTCTGTGAGGTTGTAGCATATGAGAGAGACATCTATATCGAAGACCACTGTTATCTTCACAGTTTTATGGAAAATGAAATACTTGGATTCTATTATTACACTGGACTCTCCAGTGAAGACAGATAAATGTCAGTAATGTGTAAAATGATCATTCTGCCAACATCATCACCATGAAATGGTGCATTACAATTTGTTGGTTAGTGGCTAAAATTGATAAACTTTTAATTTCTCTGCTTTGGTCTTGTCATCTGAGCATAAGGAATGTCAAAGAGTATCAGAATAAAAAGTCAAAGAGTATATATGTCAAAGAGTCTTGTATATGTCAAAGAGTATCAGAAATAAAAAGAAAATCTTTTTTTCTCCACTAATGAGAAGAAAGAATCTACATTATTTATTAAATTATTTTTTTTGTATTTATTGTTAGACTTTAAAAATGTAAAGACAGAAATGGACATAGGCAAACCATACACACACATACACACATGCCAACATAGTCATGCATGGTAGGAAATACTAATTACAAAATTATGTCAATTATCATTCTTGTCACATAGTAGTTTCAGTGGGAACTCAATTAATAATCAGAAATGGGGTTTATGAAAACAGAGAGAGACGAGCTGATTATTTGACCCTAATGGCCCATCTCAGCAAACCATGGTAGGTTTTTTTGTGCATTCTACTCTACGAATGTATTTGTAAGACCCAGCAGATACTCATGCACAAAAGCTTGTGGAATATTTTCTTTAGATAGCACCACTTATTCTGGAAGGAAATATAATGTTCTGTTCTGATTTTATATCCCTTGCCAATGAGTGCCAGTACTAATCCTTCGGCCTCTTCTAGGTTTGTATAAGGATTTCCACAAATCTCAAACTGGCTGGAGAGTTTTATTCAGTTTGTCTCTCTCATTTTATCAAACCTACAAACCTCATATTGCATGCAGAAATTTTGGAGAGGTTCTCCAAGGACTTCTACAAGATACCATCACTACAGGTGAACCAACTATGGACTAGTTAGTTTGATGGGCATAATTCTTATAAGTCTTTGTGCTCTAGAGAAACCTTAGCACGCATTTCAAACAAAGAGAAACTTTCTGAATCCCAACAGTCCAAGTTTAATCTCTCATTCTCTATTTAAAAAAATTATGCTATTTATATTGGCTAATGGCTTTCTGGTAAACCCCTATCATAGGCTTTACTATATTTTGCCTTAAGATATTACAAAAAATGCAATTTTGGGATAGAGTTTTACTTTTTTTTAAAAGATTTTATTTATTTATTTGACAGAGATCACAAGTATGCAGAGAGGCAGGCAGAGATAGAGAGGAGAAAGCAGGCTCCTTGCTGAGCAGAGAGCCCGATGTGGGGCTTGATCCCAGGACCCTGAGATCATGACCTGAGCTGAAGGCAGAGGCTTAACCCACTGAGCCACACAGGTGCCCCTGGGGCTTTAATTTAAAAAGTTAAAAGAATTATCTTTCTTGGAAGGAAAAATATGCATTTGGATAGTTGAAATCATCACAAAAATCTAACCAAAGAATTTAAATACCATTTAGCAAAAGAGCATATCTGTATTTTATAAAGTGAACTCGTATATGATTCAATACACATTATGAATATTTTATAATAAAAGGTCAAATAAGGGATAGTGCATTAATCAAGAATATTTTACTTTCTAAATGGCTATAGGATAGGCTGACTAACATTGTATGTACATATTACATGCTCCAAGCTGTTTCAACAGTAATAGAATACTTCTATTACTGAATTCTTCTGTGCATAATGTTATAAACATACTGAGAATCAAAATTATCTGAAGCCTCCATGTTATTTGTTATGCTCCACAAATAAGTGAAACCATATGATAATTGACTCTCTGCTTGACTTATTTCACTGAGCATAATCTCTTCCAGTCCCATCCATGTTGCTACAAAAGTTGGGTATTCATCCTTTCTGATGGAGGCATAATACTCCATAGTGTATATGGACCACATCTTCCTTATCCATTCGTCGGTTGAAGGGCATCTTGGTTCTTTCTACAGTTGAGGGAAATTGGAAGGGGAGGTGAACCATGAGAGACTATGAACTCTGAAAAACAACCTGAGGGGTTTTGAAGGGGCAGGGGGGTTGGAGGTTAGGGGAGCCAGGTGGTGGGTATTAGGAGGGCACGTATTGCATGGAGCACTGTGTGTGGTACAAAAACAATGAATACTGTTACGCTGAAAAGAAATTAAAAAAAATTATTATCTAAAGCTGCCTGCCCATTTCAATGTAGTTTTCAAAAATTTTACTAACTTTCAATATTTTATGAACAGAAGGCTCTGCAAGCTATTGACTTATCACCCATTCTTCTCTCATAAGCTTAGTATCAGAATAATAAATGCAGCCAGCATGACTGATAATTTTGCAGTAAGATTATTTCACAACTATACTGATAGACTATTTTTTCCCAATATGATCAAAGTCTCATTAAAAACAAAACAAAACAAAAACCTTTATGTTGTAAGCTGGCCCTTAAATTTTTTTAAAGGAAGAAAAGAATATTAGACAAGTTTTGTGGGTCTATACAGGAGACAACATGCAATATGATTGTTAGAATAAGAGTTTGAAAGGTAACCTCTTAGATAAACATGAATTTTTCCTTCAGATTTTAATTTCACATATTGTGTTTTTAGAGTTTAGTGCAATATTTATATAAAATCATTCACTGGTCTCAGAAGAGATGTTCAGGCACAATTTCTCAGTTCATTTATTCATATTATGAGAGATGTAGAAAAGAAAATCTCCATCGCGATTTGGATTTGGAAAAAGCAGAAGTTAGTTTTCTCACAGATGTGTAATTTATTAGCTTTTTCTCCTTGGTTACCATGTTCTAAAAATAGAAATATAAGCCACCCTTACTCCGTTGTCAGTAATATGACCTGATAGAATCTGGTTAACTTTATTTGGTTTGGCATTTACGTTTAAGAATCAGAAACACAGCAGTAATCTGAGATGGCATGGTTATGTTTCCTTTCCAAAATAATCGTGTGACCTTGCTGTTACGTTTCTTCCTGTTGCTCACCGCAGAATGAAGACGCAACTAAAGAACAAAGGTACAAGAAGCCATGGACGAAGGATGAAAATGGAAGCTAAGCTGGTGTTCTGGGTGGAACTCATCTATCTTCTCATGTTTCTCTGTGCCTTTTACAGAATTTCAGGTTCAGCAGGCTAGCATGAACTGTTGTGCTTTCAGGATAATGCAGTATTATTCTGTACAGTGTCTATTAAAAATAGAGAAATGTTTCTGATGTAATTATTACAATCACAAAGATGCATCAGACTGAAAGAAGATGAGAGGCAAGGCAAGAGGCTCAAGGTTGCAGCTTGAATTGGAAGAGTTGACAAAATGTCAGTATTATTTGCCCTTGTGAGTTCTAACTATCTAAATTATTGGCTCTTGATTACATATTTTACTAGGCTTTCTGGCATGTATACACATATTCATTATACATTTGTTTTTAACCAATGTTATAATTTGGTAAATTTTATTTATTGTATTTATTTTTTCAGTCTGGTATGGAAAAACATTTCAAACATACTGGGAGGCCATAAAGAAAAACCACTGGGTGGTTATCTTATTGTCATGGGCCTCAAAAACACTCCAAAAATACCATGAACTCTTTCCTTCTTTTTACATCTCTACATTTCTTTGTCACCATGCCTTTGTGAATAGGTTATTATGATGCCTTCTAGAAACAAAGTTGCATGTTCTAATTTTGCTTCATAGCAATCCAGTGTGTCCAAGGAAAGCAGGATAAACTGGGAAATATGCAACTCCAATCCTGACATGCACTTTCTCACATCACGCCAGCAGTCCAGCTACAATTTCAATCGTATCCTTCTCTGATGACCCTAAAGTTGGTCCTTCCTTGTAAATATGAAGTAGAACTCTACTTATTTATAGCACTTACCATAATTTACAGTCATAGGTATGATCATATGTGTGCATGTGTATAAATATACATGTATATAAATACCTATTTATTTGTGCTTTATGTATATATGTTTCTTTAAATATTTATTTTCTTCCCTCACCCACAAACACACACAAAGAGAGAGGATTCATGAAAGCCAAGTTCCTTTCTATTTCATTTATCAGCACTTATGTATGTTAAGGGAACAAAAATACTCATTAACAAGTGTAAGAACAATAGAACTATTTCTCTACAAAGTTAATTAATTTTCTGCCAAATTATATAAAAACATTCTAGCTTTTGCTGTATATTTCCCTCCCTATCTAAAATAAAACTCACAAAAATAATAAATACAATATTTAAAAAAATTGTTGACTTTGCTTTTTATAGTTTTAATCTTTTAAGAATAACAAGTAGTTTGATTTTTTATATGGCTAGCCTTCCATATAACAAATAACATACTTCATTAAATGAGTGACATAAATGCTTCATGCTAATCCTGAACTAAGGAGGACAAAAACACCAGCCATAATCATTGTCTTCAAGGAGACTGAGTATAGTTAGTTACAGCGACTGATCATAACACTTTGTGACATGTTCACTTAACAATAGAAAAGCTCTCACAAGGCTGTACTGCATACAAATAATAGCACATATATGGGTAAGTTACAAAACGCTTCAGGGAAATATTTCTGCACCCTGTTAGTACATACGAGAAAACTATTTTGGATAGGTAATTTCCCTCACTGAATTGAACAGATCTGTTTAAGTCACACATTTAACTAAAACTGAAAGGAAATGAGTAGTCATATTTCTCTAAACTGTGTATATAATTTAGTGTCAAGTATTGTTCTTTCAAGTTATAAAAGCTCCTAACTAAGTACAAGTGAATTAAAGGATGCCCAGATATTTTAATTGCAGGTTTTATAAGCATGTAGTGGCTGTTCCAAGGCCAGAGGCATGCCATAAAGAACTGTTTTTCTCCTATGTTACAACTGTCTTCATTTTTAGTCACTTTTTTTTCTATAATCTCTGCATGTCTCATGAATACTAGTTCATGAAGTTTACTGACTGATTCAAAAATAATCAAAACAAATTATTTTACAGTCAGATGAATGATTCTTTTACCTGTAATTTATATATGTTTTGAGGAAGACAAAAATCTCTTTAATATCTCATTTAAGCTTCCAGTTTTCTTTTGAGTCCATTCTTAATTGAAAAAAAGCAAAATCTTGAAGGAATTTTTTTATATCACTAAAAAAAATTATGTTCTCTTGCCATTTCCTTAGGTGCTCTCTTACAGGACTTCTGTATATATTTCACTACTTCAAGGCTCCCCTCAAAGCGGATGTAATTCACTAAGGTGGGTAACATTTATTAGTTGTTAGAATAACACTGTCCTCACCCCCCAGGGAAATCTTTATGGTTCAATAGAAATAGCTCATGAATGGGAGAAAGCGACTCTAAATCTTGCTTTGATTAATAATGTCACTATAGGTAAATCATTAATCTCTCTGTGTCTTGATTCATTTAATCTCATAAGAAAAGGTTTTTTTTTAAATAAAGATTTTATTTATTCATTTGACAGAGAGAGAGAGATCACAAGTAGGCAGAACAGCTGGCAGGAGAGAGGAAGGGAAGCAGGCTCCCTGCTGAGCAAGGAGCCTGATGCGGGGCTGGATCACAGGACCCTGGGACCATGACCCGAGCCGAAGGCAGAGGCTTAACCCACTGAGCCACCCAGGTGCCCCGGAAAAAGGTATTTTTTAAGAGCAAAATAGTTAAGCGCAATAAAAAGTAAATTCAAGCAAGGACTTAAGGTTTCTGTTAATTTTTGTTACCATCATCACCTCATCTTTGGACTCCTGCACAGGAAATGGAGCAAACTTCACATCCGCATAGCACAAGGTCTAAGTGAAAAGTCAAAAGCAGTGCATAGAAATGAGAATCCTAGGGGTACCTAGGTGGCTCAGTTGGTTAAGCATCTGCCTTCAGCTCAGGTCATGGTCTCAGGCTTTCTGCTCAGCAGGAAGCCTGCTTCTCCCTCTGTCCCTGCTTATACGCTCTGCTCTCCCTCCCTGACTTCCTCCCTCCCTCACAAACAAATAAATAAAATCTAAAAAAAAAAAAAAAAAAGGAAATGAGCAATCCTATTTCAATCATAGTTGGAATTTTCTCTCAAGAGGTTTTTGATTGATCATTTTGTTGATGAGAAACTCTAATGAATGCACAGAATGTCAAATTAGAGTCAAACAATCCAAACTTCCATTTAATCTCTGATTTATATGTAGGCTGCATTGTTCTTATATTTTCCCAGTATATAGCACACAACAACAGAATACAAGACAATTTTGTGGATTTCCATTTTGTTATTCACTGGCTACATTTTACCTATAAATAAGGGAATTGAGCAAATGATTTCTAAATTCGCTTTTAATTCCATTTCTGTAAGGTTGCATGGCTGCTATGCCTAGGTATGTGTATATACACACATACAGATATATTATGTCTATAAGACTATATACATTTATGTATCTATATGGTCTTGTTGAATACTGGGCAATTGAAGAGCACAAATTGTCAAGAAACAATGTACAGGGGAGCATTGAAGAATAGAGCATGCTAATGTAGTTTGCATGAAACAAAAGGAAAAAGTTTTTAAAAATCTCAGGAAAAAGATTTTTTTAAAAGATTTTGTTTAATTGACAGAGAGATCACAAATAGCAGAGAGGCAGGCAGAGAGAGGGGGAAGCAGGCTCCCCGCTGAGCAGAGAGCCCGATGTGGGGCTCGATCCCATGACCCTGAGATCATGACCCAAGCCGAAGGCAGAGGCTTAACCCACTGAGCCACCCAGGTGCCCCAAAAGTTTTTTTATTTTTTAAGTTGTAATTTATGTGAGAGAGACAGCAAGAGCACAATCAGGGGAGAAGAACAGAGTTAGAGGGAGAAGCAGACTCTCCATTGAGCAGGGAGCCCAATGCAGGCCCCACCCTAGGACTCTGAGATCATGACCTGAGTCGAAGACAGATGCTTAACTGACTGAGCTACAGGTGTCTCCCAAAAATAATTTTATTAGTATCCCAACTGTTTTTGCCCCTTTCTTTGAATTAACATTAAAAGGAAAAAAAGTGTAAGTAAGTAAATGAAAAATTTTGAGGAAAATACTGATAATGTTACATTGAAATTTGAGATCAGATCCATGAAAGAATAAAGCAAATGGCAGGAGAGAAAGTAGAAAACAAAAAAAATTTCCCTGCTATTTAAAAATATGACCTTTCATGTGACTGAAAGTGCAAGTTTGTGTTTACAGGGAGCTTCCACAGTCCCTATCAACAACTTTGTTAATAGATACATAGGTACATGAGAATATATAAGAACCCATGGATTTTTTAGGAACTCTAGCAGTAGGTAGACTCAGAGTTGAGCATAACAAGTGATTTGAAGGAACTGCAGGTAATCCCCATGTTTATTTACTAAGAGAAAGAAAATAGGAATTAGTTATAAATTACTACCACCTCTTTTTTAAAAAATTTATTTTGTTTTATTAAATTCAATTAGCCAACATAGAGTACATCATTAGTTTTTGTTGTAGTGGTCAATGATTCATTAACTGCATATAATATCCAGTGCTCATCCCAACACCTGCCCTCCTTAATACCCATCACCCAATTACCCCATCCCCCTACCGCCTCCCTCTGTAACCTTCAGTTTGTTTCCCAGAGTCCAGAGTCTCTCAGGGCCATCTCTTTCACAAACTACTGTAATATCCTCCTACCCAGTCTTTGACATAGTAATTTTTCTAAAATTTGAAATAAATTGTATTACCTCCTTGCTGAAAGCATTCATTCCCTTAGGCATAACACTGACCTCTGCTTGTGACATACAAAGCCTTGAATAAATAGTTCTTGTCTCAAGTCACCTAAAGTCTCATCCTGCTTCTCTCAGTTCACTAGATTTCATCTGCATGGTCCCATACTGGGTTCATATGATACACCAACCTAATTCAGCTGGATCAGCACATGCAACCCCTCTGCCCACAACTCTTTTCAGTCCTCTAGATCTGAGCTGAAATCACATTTTCTAAGTCCTTTCCTGAGGCATCCTCTAAGTGGGCCAGTTAGATTTACTTCATAATAGCCACTGTGATTTTTTTTTCATTTTATTTTATTTCTTTTCAGTGTTCCAAGATTCACTGTTTATGCACCACACCCAGTGCTCCATGCAATACGTGCCCTCCTTAATACCACCACCAGGCTCACTCAACCCCCCCACCTCCCTTCCCTCCAAAACCCCCAGTTTGTTTCTCAGAGTCCACAGTCTCTCATGGTTTGTCTCCTCCTCCGATTTCCCCCAACTCCCTTCTCTCCATCTGCCAATGTCCTCCGTGTTATTCCCTATGCTCCACAAGTAAGTGAAACCATATGATAATCGACTCTCTCTGCTTGACTTATTTCACTCAGCCTAATCTCTTTCAGTCCTGTCCATGTTGATACAAAAGTTCGGTATTCATCCTTTCTGATGGAAAGCATAATACTCCATTGTATATATGGACCATATCTTCTGATTATATTTTAAAACGAGAATCATTTTATAGTTCATGATTCTTTCAGTCAACAATTTTGGCTGGACTCAGCTGGGCCATTCTGATCCTGCCTTCATTGTTCATTTAGCCCATTCATTAGGAGCTGGGAAGCCTGGCCTCTAATCCATGTGGGTTCTTGTGGTCTAAAAGCCTAGGCCAACTGGTTCACATGGTGGAAGGGATGAGTACTGTGTGTGTGTGTGTGTGTGTGTGTGTGTGTGTGTGTACGTGAGAGAGAGAGAGCGAGAGCATAAGTGGCAGATCTCAGAAGCAATCTAGGCCTCCCAGGTCCATACTCAGAGCAGGCATACTTCTGCCACAGCCCATTGTCAAATGAGGTCACAGGGAACAAGAGGAGAGGAAATACACTCCAGCTCCTGATGAAAAAAGCTAGCATCACATTTCAAAGGCTGTAGAAACAGAAAGGAAAAAGAACTGCCACCACTTTTCCAGCTGACTGCACTGTTCCACATGAGGTAGCATCCCATTTATTCCTTTGTACTGCCTGCCAAATGTGTTTCACGAGTTCGATGTTCACTGGCTTATTGTTTGTTATTCCCTCTAGACTAGAAACTCTATGAGAGCAGAGGCTGTTTCTTCTTTGTTAAGACACTATAGCCATGGGCTGGCACAATGCCTGGCATATGGTGGTCACTTAATAAATATTTAAAATAACAAGAAACCTATAGAGAAATGATTTCCTTTACAGTTTTATAAATATGTCTTGTTAAGGCTCTTATGTGGATCATCTACCCATAATCCCAGTAATTAGCAACAACACTAAAATTTATAACAGCAATGGAAGAAATTTGATCACAGAAAATGGACAAGAACCTTGCATAACTGGAATGCACTGCCTTATTAAAACAGAATGGAGATAACTTAATCTGCTCTGTGTAGTCATGTGTCAGGCACTATGCTGATAAATTTGCTCACACCAACACCTGTCTGCAAAGCTAGTAAGAGAAAATAAGAAAGGTGCTCTCACAGAGATAGCATGAGGTCTCTGAGTTGGGGAATTGGTGATTGGGTCACTGGCAGGATCTGGGGAAGGCTGGCACATATAAGGTGGAAAGAAATGATATTAAGGCTTCATGTGTTTTTCATGCTGGTAAGTGATTACTTGGGCCTTAATAAAATACAAATTTTCTATGTAATATAGATGTTTTCTTAAGGAATTTGTTTCAATTAACTCCAGAATTTTAGCCCTCTTCCCAAATAATGAAATACCCCAAACAGAATATTTTTTAGAAGCCATAAGTATTTAAGGATGCTATACATACAGTTGAGATTTCATGAACTGAATTTTTAAGATGAACCAGGGCATCAGAAAATACTGAGAATTAAATGTTATGACAATTTCTCTGCAGTGCTTATTCCGTGAATTAGACAAAGAAAAAATTGACTTTTATATTGGCAATGCTGATACATAGCATGAACAGGAAAAATTCATTTTGTTTAATGATAAAAGTACAATAAGGCAAATTGAACTTATCCTTATAAAACATGGAATAATCATTATAATACTGATACTGTATTTGTGAAGCACTGTGTGTTTTCAAACTTTTTACAGAGTGAAAGCTCCTTGGCCAATGAAATTCAGGATTAAAGAGGTTAAATAACTTGCAGAAAATCTGCCATAGCTGGGCACAAATAAATCCAGCACACCTAACTTATAGTCCTGCCTCTTATATGCTGCTTTCTGATCTAATGGCAAATACAGAAATACATACAAAAATAAATAAATAAAATCTATAGACTTGATTGGCATGATGCTTAATGAACTGTAAGACCCCAAGGGTGTACTAACTTTCTCCTTAAACAGCCAATATTTATTAAAGAATACAGAAGCCAAACTGTCTATAGTTAAAAGTTAAAATATAATTTCAGTAAATTTCTGCTTTATAATAATGTAGATAAGCTCGATTTATTTATTCCAGCTTTAACAATTCTCCCTGTCCCTTCTAGATTCCCATTCCTCGTGTCTTCATGCTCAAATTATATTTGTACAAGAAGAAAATTCAAGTTTACTAAAGATAAAATTAAAATGTCTTTCAGGGGGAAGTAAGATGATCATATATTTTAGGCTTCCTATAATTCTATTTTCAAGATAAAAATATAAATATTTTATAATAAGCACAATAAAAAACAACTTTCTCAAGGTATTGAGTATTTGTGGTTTGTCAAACCGTTGACAGCATTTACTCCCATGACTAGAAAGAAGGAGAGCTTCTCTCTGGTGTGTCCTGGCCAGCCTGGTATGGACTGAATTGTGTCCCCCTAAAATGGTTTTGTTGAAACCGTTCCTAATACCTTAAAATGTGCTGTGTTCGGAGATAGGGCCTTTACTGAGGAAGGTTAGATGAGGTCACGAGTGGGTCCCAGCCACTTGACTGGTCCTTACCAGAAGAGCAGACACAGAGTGGCAGCAGGGATGCACACATATGGAGAGGAGGCCATACATGTGCACGACAAACGGGCTCTCGTGTGCAGACCAAGGAGAGAAGCTCCAACAGAAGGCAAATCTGCCAACACCTGGATCTTGGATTTTTAGCTTCCAAAACTGAGAAAGTACACTTCTGTGGTTTAAGCTGAGGTGGTTTCAACAATGTTTTTTTGTTGTTAAGGCTGCCTTACCAAACAAATACATCTATCCCCACGCAAAAATGCCTCTAAGGTCAGGCAGAATGCCCCTGGCTTCAGCTATGGGAACGGTCATGAGCTGGCTGTGTGTCTCCAGTCTCACAGAGCTTGTAAAGTCGTCAGCCTCCCAGGAATTCACTCTCCTCTGCCCTCTCCTCTCTGAAACCACTAATCAAAGGCTAAACCATGTCAGTTTTACTGAGAACCTACTCTCTGACTGTGTCCTGACAGACCCTGGAGCTGAGTGGACTCTGTTTTACACAACCCTCTAAGTTTCTTGGCCGTCCCCATGCTCTCTGTACCCAGACTCCCTAACAGAGCCAACCTTCCGTTCATGGCTCTCTCTAGCTTGCACTGCTGGACAGGTGTATAAGACTTCTGTTTTACTCAATTAGATTTGTTCCTCAGCATATAGAAGGGATCATTAAAGGTGTTGGAGACTATTCGGAAGTTCATGTGTTCTTCACACACAGATGGGTGGTTGGGGACTGGCAGATGCAGGCAGAAATCAATAGTTTTTACTTATAGATAATATACAGGGAAAAGCTCAAGTCTCATAGCATTATCGCATATGCTCTTCCAGAATTTTCATGACCAAAGAAGTAGAGAATCCTGTCAAAGCTCTAGCTTAGATATCAGTGTAGGAGAGGTATTCATTCCCAGGAATGGGGAGGACAAAATAGGCTCTGTGATGCTTCTCTTTCATTCTGGGAGAGAAAACATCGCATTGGAGATATATTTTGATTCGTCAATTTATGTCTTGAGAGATCTCCTAGTATTTGGGGAGAAATGTAGAATATTCAATGTTGTGAAGGCACTTACTTGCCAGTATATATACTCCAGGAAAGGAAAAAGGAGTTGCCACTGGCAACTTGAAAGGCACATTTTGAGCCTCTCTCACAACACCACAGGCACTTCCGAGTCACTGATGTGCAGCCCAGTTTAAACAAACTTTTTCCTCTCAAACTGGCAAGATTTCTGATCTGGATAGAAACTGAAGAAGGATTAAAAGTGCTGGGGCTCCCCCTAATGATCATCAGGCCAAAACAAGACATCTTTCGCTTTTACAAAATTTATATCTTCATACCTTTGACAAACGAAATTGAGCGTGCTAATCTACTTAGGTCTCTGCTTTGCCCAAACTATGCAAACCCCTGGTGGCCTGGGTTTAAATGTCCTCCCTAAAACTGAACTCCCCTTGTTGTTACCTTCCCACACCTGCTTCTTTGCCTACATTCCTTCTCTGGGGTAGATTTCACCCAACTCGCAAAGCCAGCAGTTGGAAGCCTTCTTGGTAGTGTCCATGCCCTCTTAAAGATGTGTTTTGTACCCTGATCATAAATCTGGATGTTTCTGTCCTGTGAAAGTCAGCAGCATTACTGGTAGCCATGAACTCCTTCTTGCTGGCTCACTTGCTTTGTTTTGCTAGTCCATGGCCTCCTCTATACCACAGCCACTGCTGCTCACTTCCCTTCTCTTCTGACACCTTCACATTAGCATCCTTCCAGAAATCCTCCATATCTATTTGTGTGCAAACCCTTAACTTAGCTGATCATGATCAGATCCAAACTGTTTCCCTAATCACCACTGAAGAAAGGGGAGATTGGACCACCAATAATATAGCTACATTTGTCAGAATGAGGGAGAATCATCTTCACTGGTTCCTCAATTTTTTTCAAAATTCCTCTCAAATTTTCTTGTTGTTATAAATGTTCCATTGTCACAAGTCTCATAGACATAGTGAATGAATGAATAAAGTCTCCTGGTTCAGAGGGAGATGAGACTAAATATGCTCCTAGCTTATGATGCAGTGAAATGCTCTACCAGTGAACTATACCCCCAGCTCCTAGCTTATGATCAATAGAGTTTAACTCACCTTTATATTAGTTTCTTGCATATTATTCTAATGACATTAAAATTGAAATTATAGTAATTATTAGAACATACAACTTTAGTATATGTGCTGCTGAATGAAGCACTATTAGGAGGATATACAAATCAATAACTGGTGACTGTACTGGTACCTCAAGATAAGTTAAATTGTATCTTTATTCTCTGTATAAAAATGGGAGTGCTTTTCACATTTCCTTGGCTATAATTTTCTTCATGTTAAAAATGGATATTTCTTCATGTTAAAAATGGAAAAATGGTTAGGCTACTTTAAAAATATACATATACTTAATTTAGAGAGAAAGAGAGAGAGTGCATGGAGGACAGGAAAAGGGGCAGAGGGAGACAAAAACCCAACCAGACTCCCTGCTCCATCTTAGGACCCTGAGATCATGACCTGAGCCAAAAACCAAGAGTCAGATGCTCAACTGACTGAGCCACCCAGGTGCCCCGGGGTTAGGATACTTTAAAAAAAATTTTTCACATAAACCAAAGTGCTTCTCTTTAGAAATAACAAACTTAAATATAGAATTGACTTAGAATGTTCAAAACCTAAAACAAACAAACAAACAAAAGCAAACAAAAAACAGACCTGACTGAATAACAGAAACTTTATTTCATATGGAAAAGAAGACTTAATGCACAGTTTTTGGTTCTGAACCAAAAGAGAAAGGCTGTGCCCTAGTGCATCATTCTTTCTTTTTAAGATGAGAGTCTGCTTTATATTATAGTCAATCTCTTCAATCTGGAGCAACCCTAGGATTTTAAAATTTTAGTAGGATGAACATCTTAAGAGTTATTTTGGAACCCTTTTGGAAAATGCAAAGAAGTGATTAACTGTGAAGAAAGTAGTCATGTATGAGTAATTTAAATGGTGATGCTCCTTGAAT
This sequence comes from Mellivora capensis, assembly GCA_004024625.1. NCBI lineage: Eukaryota > Metazoa > Chordata > Mammalia > Carnivora > Mustelidae > Mellivora > Mellivora capensis. Next base: position 2,347 of record PISX010030722.1, on the reverse strand, counting down.
TTATTGATGTTCACAGATTTCAAACTGCATATAGAGTTCTAATTGTTTCTTGATCCCCTTTTTTTGGTATAATCATTGGAAACAAAGTATTTATAATAAATATTTCATAGTTTACCCTATCTCTTCATAATAAGTATCTAATTAGGAAATATTTTGGAGGTGCCTGGGAGCACTTCCAGTTAGTTAGTTAGTTAGTCAGTGAAGCATCTGCCTTTGGCTCAGGTCATGACCCCAGGGTCCCAAGACAGCCCCACGCAGGGCTCCCTACTCAGCGGTGAGTCTGTTTCACCCTCTCCTTCTGTCCTTCCCCCTTGTTCATGCTCTCTCTCTCTCTCTCTCTCTTACTCTCTCTCAAATAAATACACAAAATCTTTTAAAAAGGAATTATTTTGAGAAAGGACCTCGAGGAAAGTTGGTAGAGTAGAAAGACCCTAAGCTTACTCTGTCCTACATTTACACCTAGATATCACTCACGCACATGTGACTAACCTGGAGCCTGATAGGAAGTCCAGCAGAACAAACTCCACAAATAAATGTAGAGAAAAAACTGCATCTGAAATCTTAGGAAGGGCGGAAATGATGGTTGGTTGCTAGCTACCCCCAGGAGGGAGAGAGCTGTGAACATTAAGAAGTAAAATAAATGGTTCCTTGAACCAGGGAGTCCACAAGGTGAAGATGAAACCCCATAATGTCTGGCTTTGAAAACAAGAGAGGCTGAAGCCATCAGTTGGAATATGCAGTAGGATGTGCTCTCTGGAGCTTTAAAAGTCAGAAATGGACAAACCAGAGAATGAGCAATACCTGGGTCCCCCATCCTTAAAGAAACATCAGCCCATGCAGAGACAATACAGAAGTAACAGTTTGTACAATGCCTGGGGCAAAGGGAGAAATATCTGTTTTATACTGATTTCAGAGCATGTTGGGGGACTTCTCCTAGAACAAAGAAGTTGGCAGGCACCATTTTCTTCTCTTGCCCAGTCTCTGCCCCAGTGCACATAAATACAGGGTCATCTGCAGCAAGGAGCACTGCACAGATACTTGCTACCTAACCTGCTAGTGGTGTGCCCACCCACATTCTCCTAAGGACTTCCCCACTCCAAGCCTGCTGGCCTCCACTCTGGACTCAGGACATATTTTACTGGTATCACATGTGGGCCCTGCCCAGCCACTTCACACACAAACAACAAGCCCCTTCAGCTGCTGTGCTTTGGGGGATCTAGCCTAGAACTAGCAGCTCAGGGTAAATTTTGCTAACACCACTGCCCTGCCCCTGAGCCCTCTGCAGTTACATCCCCTCAAAGCCAGCCTCCCTGGAACTAACACCAAAGACAGCAAGCACAGCTCACAACAGGGAGATAGTGCAGATGTCTGGACTAAAAGACAAAGTGACTCAGTCACAAAAGCAGGATGCAAGCAATACACAAAAACCTGCAGTGTCAGGTTCTGGGGAACAGGGGACCCTGCATTGCAGGGGACTATAGACCTCTTCATAAGATCACTCCTTTTAAGGGCAGAAGACACAGCAGATTTTCCTAACACAGAGAGACACAGAGAGGTAGACCAAATGAAGAGACAGAGGAATATGTCCCAAATGAAAGAACAGGACAAAATCATCACAGGAGACCTAACTGAAACAGAAATAAGTAATATTCCTGATAGAGAATTTAAAGTAATGATCATATGTTGAACACTACATCAGAAACTAATGATGTACTATAGGCTGGCTAACTGAACATAATAAAAAGAAAAAAAGTAATGATCATAAAAACAATCACTGGACTTCAGAAAAAGGGTGAAGGACATCATTTAGACCTTAATGAAGAGATAAAATTAACACCAGAGATGAAGAACACAATACATGAAATTAAAAACACAATAAATGGAATAACTTGTTTGCTATGGGAAAGCAGAGGAAAATATCAGTGAACTGGAAGATAAACTAATGGAAAGCAATCAAGTTGAACAGCTGAGAGATAAGCAAATACTGCATAATGAGAATAGACTTAGAGAACTAAGTGACTCCATCCAGTGTAATAACATTTGCATTATAAAAAAAGTAGAAGAGACAGAAAGAGGGGCAGAAAATAAATTTGAAGAAATAACAGTTGAAAACTTCCCAAATCTGGGGAGGGAAACAGAGATCCAGATCCAAGAATCACAGAGATTCCCCTAGCAAATTCAACCCAAGAAGGTCCACACCAAGAAGCGTAGTAATTAAAATGGTGAAAAAAAAAGAAAAAAAGGAAAATTGATAAAAATGAATTTTAAAGGTTGCAAGAGAGAAGAAGATAGTTACATACAAAGGAAACCCCATGAGGCAACTGCTGATTTTTTTAGCAAAACATTG
>PISX010030721.1:0-18477 GCA_004024625.1 Mellivora capensis | reverse complement strand
GTCTGGAAACAGTAGCCATCTCAGGGGCAGCCGACCTGGAGGTCAACCTTCCAGCGGCCTGAGGTGGAATGGAGACACAGACCAGCACACTAGCCAGAAATGGAAGGACAACCAGTTCTTCATTTCAATAGTTTCTGAGTTACCAGTTTGTTCCTATGGTTAGTAAACTTTGCAAGGCCTTGAATATGTTCTCTTCCTGTTCTCTGCTGGAGAGGCTCTTGAAAAATCTCTGGTTTATAGGTAAAATAATCTGGAATTGACTTTGGTTGGCACAGCCATGCTGGGAAAAGTATGAGTTTCCCCCAAATGCTCAAAATGGAACTCCTGGAGGATCCCACTACTGGGTAGACATTTGTAGGAAATGAAGTCAGTTTCTCGAACTAAGAGCTGCACACTCTCACCCAACCTCCCCAAGGAGGGGCAGCCACGCTTAGGAACAGGGCACCCTTGTGGGAAGTCATAGGCAACCCTCCCCTGGAGGCAGGTGTCTCCCTGGACAAGGGGCTGCCCCAGGGCTGGGCGGTCTCCACAGCAGCACATTTGATGTCCTGGATACTAGGAGATGGAGCACAGCATCAGGTCAGTGAGGGTCAGGACACACTGCCCCAAATATGGCACCTTGGTAAATTAAATATAGAAACTGAAAGAGTTTTCCATACAGCAGAAGCAGGAAATTCCCTCTGATCCCCAGCCATTAGCCCTTCTTCCCTGAAGCAGGTCGGAATACTCCCATGTGGCACTTTCTCTCCCCAGACTGCAGGGAGGACATGCTTATCACCAGAGTCAAGGCATTTAGGGCCACAAAGGCTATAGAAACAAACCTGTTTAAACTAGCCTTTATCTTCCTAGTTACTTTTTTACTGTTTACTAGTCCTAGCTCAAACCCCTGTGTCTCTCAATTCTTCACACATTTATTGCTTCTTTGCCTAAAACGTAGAAGAACTGTCATTCCAATCGCCTCTGCTGGTCTCCGTGTTCTTGTGAGACTCCCAGCAAAAAAATCAATACACTTGGCCAGTTTTCTCCTGTTCATCTGTCTCTGTCAATTTCCAGACCCAGCCAGAGACCTTAAGAGGAGCTGAAGAAAACTTACCTCTCTTGCAGCCCTGGGCAGGGGGTGGCGGCAGGTGGAGTCAGGAAAATCCATCCCGTCTCCCTGACCTTGCTTGGTTAAAACTGCCCTCTCCTGGGAAGCGGCACAGGGCTGTGCCTGGCAGGGGGAGCCAGGGGGAGGCTGGTGGAACATGTGGGAAGCTCCCCGACCCCCAGCTGGAGGACTTGGTCCCACTGACAAGTCCAGGGTGTGAGGATGAATATTATCATGGAAACATCCTGAATATCAGACCTTCCCCACCCCAGGCTTCATTATTGCTGCTCATTGTGGTTGTTACTGTTGGCTTAGTGACTCTTCTGAGCTAACTTGGTCAAGTCTGTGTTCTTTGCTGTGTGTGGCCACTGAATTCCTGTGCTGTTAACTTAGTGGTCAGCCAGTGGCTGGGCAGAGAGGTCACCCATGTTTCTGAGCTATGGCTACAGATCGGAGGGCCCCCAACGTCCTCCTCGGGTTCAAATAGATGCTCCAGTGGCTCATGGAACTCAGAGAAACACGTTCCTTCCTAGATGACCAGTTCATTAAAAGGACAGAACTCAGGACCAATCAGCTGGAAGCAATGAGCAGGGCAAGGTGTAGCAAAGGCTCGGAGTTCCCCCCATCTCGGAGTGAAAGAGGCCTTTACCCACCTCCACTCTGACCTTCCCCTGTACTTCCTAACTAATAACGTCCCTCCTTCTGGCTCATCTGTTTAGTTAAAGACTCAGTGGGCACCAAAACGACCCCTCAAGCAATAACTACTGACTGAGGTCACCAGCAAGACACCACGTGATGGACCCCAAGACAATGATTGACTGGAACTTTACTGAGAACTTTACTGGAACTTTACTCCTGCAACTGCCCACTGACCTTTGTTCTAGATTTTCCTTATATAAAAGCCCAGGAGTGTTTTCAACACCTTGAGACCATGCCAGTCCTCGGCCTTCCCGTGTCGGCTGCACTGAGATACATTCCTTTCCTGTGTCACCACCACTTGTCTCTCTGCATTTGGATGTGGGACCCTGTGAATAGTGTAATGTAGCAAGTCAAATACCAGTTCTTCCCCTCCCCTAGGGTTCACTGCTGCTGCTCCTCTCACTGCAGTTCTGCTGTTGGCTTCGTGACATTTCTCAACTGATTTTGTCAAATTTGCATCTCTTGTTGTGTGTGGCCACAGAAGTGTCTTGTCTGTGAATGTAGCGGTCAACTGTTGACTGGGTGAGATTTCCTTAAACATCTGGAAACTGCCCTCCTTCCAAATAAAAACAAGAACAAAAACAAAAACCCATCCAGTCCTTGCCGATGGGGAGGAGGGCTCTGGGTGTGCGGGTGTTGGGATACACCTTCAGCACCAGCCAGACCTCTTAGCACTCTACCTTGGTCTTCACTTCCTACTTGCCAAGTCTGACAATCACCAGAGGGCAGAGCCTAGGGCCTTCTCAGCTCGATCCTGAGCAGGCACCCAGCCCATGCATGCAGTGTCCCAGGGGCTCAGGAATAGCCCAGAGCTTCCAGGCCCTTCTTCCCTAAATCTCCTCATCATTCAGCCTTTCTTCCAGTGATTCTGCGTGGTTTCAATTTGCCCCAACTCTTATCCATTGCCCTGGGCAGCAGAGACTCACATATGCCTTTAAATGGTTTGGATATCAAAAGTCCTCCAGTAGCCACCTCACTACTAGGAGAGTTGGTGGAACGCAACAAGTCACAGAGGAATCCAAGGGTCTGGACTTGGTGTTTCCCTCTCCTGAGATGGGGACATCTGTGAGAGGGGCAGTAGCCCACTGGTGGCGGTGGGGGCGGGGGCAGGCACCTGACGAGGACAGGACAGATGAGCAGGTGAGGCCAAGCCCCCTGCGGTATGTTCCTGGCATCTGGACTGAAGTGGTCTTCAAAGCTGCAGATTGGTGGGGATCATTTTCAGGCTGAGGAGGAAAATGAGGAGAGCAGAGGAGACTGAGGAGGCTCATAACAGACACATAAAAAAAAATTGTTCAATGTCCCTCGACATGAGGGAAATACAAATCAAAACTATGAGATACCACCTCACACCAGTTAGAATGGCTACAATTAACAAGACAGGAAACAAGTGTTGACGAGGTTGTGGAGAAAAGGGAACTTTTTTACACTGTTGGTGGGAATGCAAGCTGACGCAGCAACTCTGGAAAACAGTGTGGAGGTTCCTGAAAAAGTTGAAAATAGAGTTACCCTATGACCCTGTAATTGAACTCCCGAGTATTTACCCCGATGATACAGATGTAGGGGAAAAAAGGGCCACCTGCACCCCAATATTCATAGCAGCAATGTCCATAATAGCCAAACTGTGGAAAGAGCCTAGATGTCCTTCAACAGATGAATGGATAAAGAAGATGTGGTCCATACACAAGGGACTACTCCTCAGCCGCCAGAAAGGATGGATACCCATCATCTGCATCGACAGGGATGGGACTGGAGGGGATTATGTTGAGTGAAATAAGTCAAGCAGAGAAAGACAATAATCATATGATTTTACTCATACATGGAACATGAGGAATAGAGCGGAGGACCACAGGGGAAGGGAGGGAAAACAGAATGGGAAGAAATCAGAGAGGGAGAAAAACCATGAGAGACTCTGGACTCCAGGAACCAAATTGAGGGTTACAGAAGGCAGGGGGGTGGGGGGATGGGGTAGCTGGGTAACAGATATTAAGGGGGGCAGATGTGATGAGCACTGGGTGTTACAGGCAAATAATGAATCACTGAACACTGCATTAAAATCTACTGATATACTATATGTTAGCTAATCAACTTAAATTAAAAATTAAATTTAAAAATAAAAAAATAAAACTAAGGCAGAAACTGTACATAACTTAGAGGGCTCCATGCTCCAGAAGGCTGAGCTAGCGGCCACAGCCAAGGCCTCTGACAGTCAGGGGACTGAAGGTCTGAGAGGTGGCTTGGTGCAACCCTGCCCCTGAAGCCCCATGGTCGTGGCAAGGTTCAGGGACTGGGAGGGAAGACCCGACCAGAGGCCATCCTGGCTCCATGGCCACTGCAGGATCACTCCCAGCCCCATCAGGTGGTGTCTGTCTAGAACCAGGAAGAAAACCTTTTCCCTTGATTGTTCTTTTTAAAGACAGTTGCTCAGCATTGACACAGAAAACATCTGACCTAAAACTGGAGCCGTTCACATCTGCAAATGACCCAGAAGTTATCAAAATGTAGTGACCACAAAGAGAGGACCTTGTGACTCCAGGCAGGCCTCCCCTGTGTGGGTGCAGCTGGGGGCCCTGGACATGTATGTGTGGGCAGGGCTGGGCTCCATGGTCTCTCTCGAGGGGACAGAAGCAGGGAGCCTGCTCTGACAGCTCTGCTCAGGACAGCACCCCCTGATGGAGATGGGGACAGCCCCTCATGAGTCCCAGATGTCCTGGTGATTCTTGGCCATGGCCTGAATCTCAGCTTCTTCATGAAGAGGTGGGGAGGGCGGCCCAGCCACCATGGGTCTCCCAGGTCCCCCAGGGGACAGCCCAGCAGCCACGGGTCCCACAGGTCCTCCTGGGACAGCCCCTCATGGGTCCCGGATGCCCTGGTGATTCTTGGGCACAGCCCAAATCTTGGCTTCTTCATGAAGGGCAGAGAGGGCAGCCCAGCCATTGCGGGTCCCACAGGTCCTCCGGGGTAGCACCTTGGTGGGCTTGTGGTCCAGCAGGTACCTGTTCAAGTGGCTCTCGTCATGCCACACAACCTCAATCCCATTGGCCAGGTTGACCTCCATCACCTAGTGACAGGCCAAGGTCAGTCAGTGAACCTCCACAACCAACTCCCCAAAAAAGGCCCCCATGTAGTAAACGTCGCTCTGGGGATGTGGGCCTGGGACTGTGGCCTGCGCTGGTAGCTGAAGTCTTCACAGGACACCTGGTAGAAACTGGGGTGCAGGGTGCTAAAGGGGAGGGACAGGATCTCCATGCCCACATGGTCGCAGAACTTCATGTCCACATCCACACACACTAGGTCGTCCACTTCACAAAGGAAGAGCTGCTCACAGAAGAAGCTGACCATCACCATGTGATACATGGACACATCCTGCCAGTGCGGGGTGCCGGGGACATCGAGGACCACCACCCTCCAGCCTTCCCAGGGGGGCACATGTACCGGGAGCCTGCTGGTCAGTGACGGCCTAGTAGGTGACCTTGTGTCCCACCATGATAAGCTTCTCTGCCCGCTGCAGGAACAGCTCCAGGAAGACCACCTATCTACAGGGACAAGGGACAAGGTGGGAGGAGGGTGACTGTCAGAGGCTAGTGGCAGGACCCAAGAGCTGGGGGCCATGGACATCTGCACCTTCTTCCAGGGGACAGGCCCTGGGCTACTTTAAGCAATAGCCATTCCCCCAGCCTGTCCTGAGCAAGTTTGCTTGTGGGGTCCCCCTACCTTCTGCTCCCAGAGATGGGGGCCATCAGCACCCCATCATACAAAGAGGAGCCAGAGGCTTCAGACGTGGGAAGCCAATCCCACGGTCAGCATGCTGGAGCCAGGAACACTCCCCCTGTGCCGAACTCCCAGGCAAACCCCGCAGGTGCCCTGCTCTGGCCAACCCCCTGCAGGTCCTGTCCCCATCTGCCAGGAGTGGAGCACCTTTGGGCACAGCCCTCCTTTCTATGGTCTACAGGCTGGCTAGAATCAGCAGGGCTGGCCTCCTGCCCCACTTTGCTTTGAGTGAGCTATCGCTGGCCCCCACAGAGCTGTCTCCACCCCCATAGGATCCTCCCTTGAAGGCTACTGGGCCTCTTGTTGACAAGGTCCATCAGGCAACCACTGTTAATCCTAGGAGCGGTCACCGTCAAACTCCCCCAGATCAGGAATCAGGCCCAGCCCGTGGGCAGGGAAGGGGAAGGAGGACCGCTGGAAGAAGAGGGGGCTTGTTTAGGCCCCAGCCATGTGAATCCAAGAGTGGAAGCTTCCAGGTCCAGGTCTACATCTCCTGGGCTCCAAGAAGGTGGAAGTCTTGTCTCTCTGAAGGGACTGCCTGTGGGGACAGCAGCTCCCCCACTGTCAGCAAGGGTGGGGAGCCCCTCTGAATCTGATTTTTTAAGGTTTTATTTATTTATTTGACAGAGAGAGAGAGAGACAACAAGAGAGGGAACATAAGCAGGGGGAGTGGGAGAGGGAGAAGATGCTCCCCACTGAGCAGGGAGCCCAATATGTAGGGTTTGATCCCAGGACCCCAGGATCATGTCCTGAGCTGAAGGCAGATGCTTAATGACTGAGCCAACCAGGCACCCTGAGACGGATTTTTTTCACACAGGCACTAAGGCTACTTCCCTGTGCCTGCCCCATACCTGGTAGCTTAGTAAATCGCTCGCACAGGGAAAGTGGCACTATATTTAAAAAGGGGACAAGGCCACACACAGCCCACAGATATGAGTCAGGTCACTGGGGTACAAGTCCAGGCCCAGCCAGCAGGGGAACAAGCCAGACATGAAGCAGGGGGAGAGAAGAGTGCTCCTGGCAGAGGGCAGAAGGAATGTAAAGGCTTGGAGTCAGGCCCGAGGCATATAGGGGATGACCACACACCTCGGAGGCCCACGGGGGTGGGAGGGATATGGTGGGAGAGGAAAGGCTGGGGAGGACAGGTAGCTGGGGAGTAGAACACAGAGAGGCTCAAAAGTTATATTCTGAAAAGATCACTCTGCTGGTTACCAGAGAAGAATGGGCTCTGTACAGCAGAGGACAGGGAGACCCTAACCCTAAGCCCTACCCCTAACCCCAACCTAACCCTAATCAAACATCATGCTCAGTTTTGAGGACTGACAGCTCTACTCTGAAATCACAAACAAGTCCATCATGCTGGCTTTCACTCCTTGCTCAGTAGTGCACTGAAGGTTCTACCCAGAACACTAAGGCAAGAAATAAGGAATCCACATGTGAAAGGAAACAGTAGAACTAGGTCTATTCAGAGACCAGGGATGGCATCATCCTCCTAATGAATCAACAAAATTGATTCATTAGAGAGCCTCCTAATGAATCAACAAAAAAGTGATCACAGCCAGTTCCCTAATTCCGCAAAGTTACAGGACAAAATATCAATACACAAAAATCTCTCTTATTTGTATACACTAGCAATGAATCATCCAAAAAGGAATTTAAAAAAACAATTCCATTTTAGGGAATATCAACGTTGACAAAAGACTTAGGAATAGATGTAATCAAGATGTACATCTTGTATACCAAAAATTACAAAACACTGCTGGAAGAAAGTAAGGGAAACCTAAGTAAACCTGAGGACACCCCATGGTGATGAAAAGACATACTATTGACAAGATAGCAACAGTACACAAAGCAATGTGGAAATTCAATATGTTCCCAAGAAATTTCACAAAGGCCTTTGGGAAGAAATGCACAAGCTAAACATAACAGTCATATGGAATTTTAAGGGACCACAAGATAGCCAAAACCATCTTGAAAAATAAAATCAAAGCTGAAAGGTCATACTTCCAAAGTTCAAATCTTAATACAAAGCAACAGTAAATAAAACATTGTGATACTGTCGTAAAGGTATGCATACACCCTGAAACAAGTACACTATATGTTAATTAACTGAATTTAAACCTCCAAAAAGTTTTAAATAAATAAAATAAAAAAAATTTTAAAGTATGCATACTTTTAAAAGTATGCATCAGTGGGATTTAACTGAGAGCCCAGAGATTAAACTCCTTCATCTATGGTCCACTGAATTTTGACAAGGGTGGACAACATTACACTGGGGGGGACAGAATGGTCTTTTCAACAAAGGGTGCTAGACAATAGGCTATCCATGTACAGAGGAATGGAACTGGACCCTCACCTCACACCACATATAAACATTAACTCAAAATAAGTTAAAGGCTTAAATGTAAGAGGTAAAATTATAAACCCTAGAAGAAACAAATGAGGATAAATCTTCATAACCTTGGGTTTAGCAACGCTTTTAGATATGACACCAAAGTATAAGAAGGGAAAGGAAAAAATAGATAAAATAATACCCTCAAAAGAGATTTATTATATATATATATATATATATATACAAAATAATACCCTCAAAATAGATAAAATAACCTGGGGGGCCTGCTTAAGATTCTCTTTTCTTCTCCCTCTGCCCCTCTTCATTTGCACAATCTCTCTCACTCACTCTTAAAAAAGAAATGTAAAAAAAAAAATTAAAAATATTTGTACATCAGAAGATACTATCCAGAAAATGAAAAGACAGCCCCCAGAATGGAAGGAAATATTTGTACATTATTTATCTAATAAGAATCTGTTGCCAAGAATATGTAAAAAGCTTTTACAACTCAACAAAAAGACAACCCCATTTTTAAAATGGACAAAGGACTTGCATAGACCCTTCTCCAGAGAAATTATACAAATGGCGAATAGCACATGAATAGATGTTAAACATCATTAGTCTTTATGGAAATGAAGATTTAAATCAGTTAGATATCCTTTTACACAAGTAGAATCATTATGATCAAGAAAACTAAAAATAACAAAAGGATGTTGAGAAACTGAAACCCTTAAACCTCGCTTGTGAAAAATGGTGCAGTCTACATATAAAATAATTTGGCATTAACTCAAATAGATCAAAGCAGAATTACCATAGGGTTCAACAACTGTACTCCTAGATATATATACCCCCAAAATTGAAAACACTGTTTTAAACAAACAAACAAAAATGCAGGAATGTTCATAGTGGCAGTGTTCACAATAGGCAAAACCCAGAAACTATGCAAACATCCATCCACAGGGAAAAGGATACACAAAATGAGGTAGATCCATAAATGGCTATCTTGTTCTGCCCTATGAAGGAATGAAGTAAAATTGTTCATTTGTGGGGAGAAAATATGGTGGTTCCTTAAAATATTAAACACAGAATTCCACTGCAGCCTATTTGCCCCCCAAAATTCAAAGTAGAAGTACCCATATTCAGAGCAGCATTTCTCACAACAGTCAAAAGGTGGAAGCCACCCAAGTGTCCACTAACAGATGAATGGATAAACAAAATGTGGTTTATACACCATGGAACATGATTCAGACTTAAAAACGAAGGGAGATCTGACAGGCTACAACACGTGTTGAACCTGGAAGTTATTACACTGAGTGAAATCAGCCAGTCATGGAAGGACAGATACTGTATGATTCCACTTGGATGAGGTGTCTGGGACACAAAGTTGGATGTGGCTGCAGGAGACTGAGGGGAAAGGACAAGGGGGAGTTGGTGTTTCATGCATACAGGCTCCTTTGGGGAGAATGAGAAAATTCTGGAGAATGATGGACAACTATGGGAACTCAGCTAAGGCCAGAGAATTACGTACCTGAAATGTTTTAAGGGGTCAATGTTCTTATGTTTAGTTACTGTGAAAAAGTGAATGAAGGACTGATGCATGTCACAACAGGGATGGACACTGAAAACAGCCCCAGTGACACAAGCCATATAGAAACCCCACTCAGACTGGAGCCATCTGTGCTCCTGAAGTCCATCAAGGTTACCCAAATAAGGGAAAGTCCTGGAAGAAGTTCAAGAAGAAGAAAACTGGATTCGAATGGAGAAGACATTTTAGAACATCAGGCAGGTGGTGACAGCTGAAGTGGGCCTGTGGTCTGGGTTCAAATGTAGGAACCATCATGATTTCCTCACTTGGGGTTACGTGGTGGCTCCACGGCAGTGTCCCTGTTTGAGGTAAAATACACTGAAGTAGCCCATGTGAAGAGGCAAACGTGGTAAAGAAGCAACAGCTGGGGAGTCTGAGTGTGAAGATAAATTGTATTGTGCTGCTGTGACAAGTTACTGTAGATTTGAAATCACTGCAGAGTAAATGACTCTTCCAAACATCCACATTAGCACGATGTCACAGAAGTAGAGAGGACATCAGCCAAGCCCCCCCCAAATCCAGTTTACCCACCATGGAGAGGCCACTCACCCTTGGAGAAGGCCACATGTTAGTAAGAGACTCATGGGAGGATTAAATTGGGCACTCCCATGTCTTGGATGCAGTAGAAGCAGTGGGATTTGGAATTCCAATTCTCCACAATGCTCCACCACAACCTGGCTAGAACTGTGAAAAAGCATGAAGGGAAACCTCAGTAAAGTGGACTGGGGATGCCAGAAGGGGAAGCTGGAAGGGGGCACCTGGCGGTCAGTGTCCATTATAGACCCCACATTACAATCACCCACAGGAGAGACTCATCCATTCCAGGCCCCACAGGGGCAGCTGGAGGGCTCATCTCCTACAGGAAATCCACCATCCCTGCAGCTTGGCTGGTGAGAAGCCTCCATCACCCCAAACCCCTGCCTTTCTCCAGTGGACTTCCTTCCAAGCAACCCTCCCAGCTGTTTCCTCCTTCTCCATGAAATGATGTTCCTCTCCTTTGTTTCTTGCACTTGCCTGTGATGTGACCATAGCTTGCACATCCCAGATTGCCATTCTCTGCTATTCCCAAATAAACCCATTTTGCTGGTCAAATAACTGGCCATTTGAGGTTAAGGCAAACAGAACTAATAAATTCAAGAAACTTGCAAGGAACAAAATTGATATACACAAATAAATTTACATTTCTACGTGTTCCGAAGAAACCACCAGAAAAAGACCATGGAGAACAATCTCATTGACCACTGCATCCAAAAGAACAAGATACCTAGGAGTCCCCGAACCAAGGCGGTGACAGACCTGTCCTCTGACAGCCGTGAGACACTGATGACACACAGGGAGGGACACACACGGAGATGGGAAGACACCCTGTCCTCAGGGAAGAACTGACACTGGGAAAATACCTACTCTCCCCAAAGCCATCTGCAGAGTCCGCGCTGTGTTCCCAAACTTTCAGACTCTGGACCAACTCTGAAGCAGGTGTGGACATGGAAGGACCCTGCAGGGCTGAGGGCGGGAGCACGAGCACCCAGCCAGGCGGCGGCTTCCTGACTGCAGACTGAGGAGCCCCAGGACCAAATCCGCATGTGCAAAAACAAAGACACAGGACCCAGGGCGTGCATCTGAGCCCAGAAAGGGGAGACCCCACAGCCATGTGCACAGCACTGCAGGAGGCCACAACACCACACACAAAACCATGGAAGTCCCAGTGTCCACACAGCCCACCCTTCCTCCGTGGGGTCCTGAGACCACACACCTCCTCGCCAGTGCCCACTCAGGTGGCTTCTCCTCACCTTCTCCTCCAGTGGCCGGTCCTAGGGGGCTAGAATGCTATCAGTGTGGACACGGCCCCATGTCCTCCACAGTGGGTCCTGTGAGTGTGGATGTGGACCCACATCCTCCCCAGCTTGTCCTGTCAGCATGGGAGCGGCCCCAAATCCTCCAGAAGTCTCCACAGTGGGTCCTGAGGAGACCAGGCTCCTGTCCCAGCTGTGGCTGCACAGGCCAGGCTCAGGGCAGGAGCTGGGGTCCGTTTCCCTCTGCAGGCAGTGGAGGCAGTGTAGGACTAGGGGAACTTACCCTTCAGTGGAAGCACCTGCTTCCTCCTGGGGTTTAGCTGAAGCCATTTCATTCTGGAAATTCAAGCTGCATGGAGCCCAATATCTCCCAACTTCTCCAAAAATAGCTAAGGAACAGTGAATTGGAAACTGTTATGGAATGACATATGTCATTCCAAATATGGAATGACAACAGCTCCTGACCCAAACAGTGGCACCGAACATGACCCTGGCCCTGATGCAGACCCACACTCTGGCCTCAACTTGCTCTCAAGCCTGGCCCTGACCCCAATCCAAGACCCTAACCCTAGCCCCCAACCCAAACAGTGTTCACAAGAATCAAAAGGTAGAAACTGCAAATATCCATCAGTGGTGAATGTATAAACAAAGTGTGGTGAAGGGTTTGAATTTGGGTTCAGGTTCAGGTTTTAGTCAGAGTTCTAGATCAGGCTAGATCAGTTCCAGATCAGGGGTTAGGAGTTCTAGATCAGGCTAGATCAGTTCTAGATCAGGGGTTAGGGTCAGGGTGAGAATTTAGAGTGAGGGGCAAGGGAACAGTTAGAGTCTAGGCCTTTGGGTTTATGATTTAGGGTTTAAGACTCAGAGCTTCTGGATTAAAGTTCAAGGTCAAATTTGGGGTTTGGGTTCATGCTGGGATTTGGGTTCAGGGTTCATGGCCAGAGTTCTGGTATAGGGTTTGAGTTTGTGGTTCATGGCTCAGGTTCAGACTCTAGGCTTTGGGTTCAATTTCAAGTTTGGGATTCATGGTTCCAGTTTGGGGTTTAAGGTCAGGTTAGGTTTCAGCATTTAAGTTAGGGGTTAAGGTTAGGTTTAGGGAATGACACATTTTCTTCAGCTGTCATCCTGGACACAAAATTTCTATCTGGACTTCCTAAATCTGAAACACATTTCATCTGGGTGTCAGGAGCTGGTTTAGAATTTAAGGTCTCAGTAACTCCCTACTGACAGAATTCTGATCCCAGGGATCCCAAACACTCACATTTGCTTTGTCTTGGCTCAAACATACCCTTGGCAGGAAAGGGCAAGCTGCTGGTAAAGTTGGGATGATTACCCAATGGTAGAGAATCCAAATATTGTGGAACTGCTCATGGAAAATGAAACAGGTGACAAATAATTGGTCAACTCCTGATTCTTCCACAATAATAAAGACCAAGTTTCCAATAGAATCTGATAATGTTCCCTAGGAAGGCCTATGGTACTTGTTACCAGTACTGAAATAGGGCCCCCTCCCCTGCTTTAAACTAAGAATCACAGCAGGATACTTCCTACATTGTGTCAAAACAAAATTTTATTATTTGGCTTTTCCAGTGTACAATTTGTGGAAGCACTGACATTTTCCTTTCTCAAATCCTCATCAACACATGGATAAAATGCAGGCAATGTTGTAATGCACTGCTCATTGGAATACCAAGTAGAAGGAGGGCTATTAGAAGCAATAAAAAGATATAGAATATGAAACTCAGAAAAAGCACCCTTGATGGGCACTTAATAAGGTTCCCTAACCATAAGATCTAACATCTCATCCTATAGAATTCACCCATAAAAATCATCAATAACAATAGCCTGCCGACCGCTGTAACCACCTCACCGTTGAACCTCCAGGCTTGTTATACACACTCCAACCACTAGAGACACACTTCTCCCCACAAGAGCAGGACTTGCCCACTCCCAGTGGACCAATTCTTACAGTGAAGCCAAAAAAATCCCACTCCTTGGAAATCACAGACATTAGGACAAAGTCACAGAAACCACACCCAGAACTCAATAAAGGACAGACATCTCATGAAGCAGATGCTGCTGATCACCACCACTCCCACGAAGTACCTCTACAGTGGACTCCAGGTCTGTCCCCTTCCCAGCAGTACATGGAGCATCACATTCTTCCAATACTCCATCCTCAGAACAAAACCGTGAACTGTTCTCATCAGTCCTGTGTACAGGCTCACAGTGAGCCCTGCAAAAGCTAGACATCTTCTTTTTTTTTTTAATTTATAAAAAATATTTATTTATTTGTCAGAGAGAGAGGGAGAGGGGGAGAGAGAGAGCGAGCACAGGCAGACAGAGTGGCAGGCAGAGGCAGAGGGAGAAGCAGGCTCCCTGATGAGCAAGGAGCCCGATGTGGGACTCGATCCCAGGATGCTGGGATCATGACCTGAGCCGAAGGCAGCGGCTTAACCAACTGAGCCACCCAGGCATCCCGCTAGACATCTTCTTGAGAGCACTCAGCCTCGCACACCTATCCTAGCAGATGGAGGGTGCTGCTCTCCCCAACTTCCATACCAACTAGAGAATACTTGGAACAAATCTTGCCTTGCTCCATGAAAAAGGCACATTTTTCATCTATAAAATGATGGATGGTGTAACACCATGGATTCCCTGTACCTTCTTGAGCCTAGATAAGATGGAGATACAGCTTGGCCAGAGCTATTATCCCCAACCCTCTACACACACACACACACACACACACACACACACACCCTTCCCTTATGCACTCCAGACCAGTTTCCATCCACCTTGTTCATTCTCAGCCATTATCTCTGTAGAGTAGTACCAATGTGCTGGAACTGAGGTACTAAGTGCTCAGCCAGCACCTTGGACCCACTTACTATCAGAAATTAATATTTGTTTTATTACCAGATGCATCCCAGAAGATCTTGCCACCACAGCCATTAGAAAAGTCATTACAATAGAGATCCTAACAACCTGTGCCAATCTCCATGGCTCCACAACCTGGCTCCAGGGATTGGCTCATCCATGAGCCTGTGACCTGGTCCCAGCCAAGGAGGTGGGAGGAACCTTGGGTCTGAGCCTGCAGAGCCAAGCATGGGGTGGACACCCAGGCCAGGGGTTTTTCCTATCATGACTACAGAAGTGGCCTAGACCAGGCTCATGCCAGTGCTACAGATGGCCCAGGAAGCCAGGTATTCCACAACATTGCTGAGAGCTGAATTGGACTCTTCCTGAAGCCCACACATGCTAGATCCTCCGCTAACTCAGGAGAACCCTAAATGTGCTCATGGTCTTTGCCTGGACAAGATGACCATCTGTATGGTATATAACCTGCAAGATATACCTGCCAGGAAATGGGGACTTACACAGCCAAACAATACCTACATGGAATTCAACCACAGACAAACATGTTGTGGGAAGCTCAAGGCCTACAGAGAATGGGGGAGGAATTCCTGAGGTCTTAATTGTTGACCAATCTCACTATCATCTTTTTTTTTTTTTTTTTTTTTTCATTTCAAGTGGAGGGGCCAGGGTCAGGCAGGATAGATCCCAGTGTCTTCTCACTCTGCCACTGGAAAAGAAGAGCCCTCTCCCCCACCACCTATCATGTTGCAGATCTGGGGTGTGGGAAACTATCACCCATGGGCCAAATAGGACCTCCCCCGTATTCTCTCAATCTAGTGTGGCTGGAACATTAGTTAGGGACAGTCTGTGGCTGCTTTCAAGCCACAGTGCAAGAGTGGAGTCATTGTCAGAGACATCACATGGACTGCAACACCTCACAGAAAATCTTCACAGAAGACTTTCCAGAAAAGTATGTGCTGATCCCTAGTCTCATAGATCCTAGGATCATGTCCCTTCTTTGAGTAGGGACATTAGCACTTCTGGGTCAAATCTAATTTCTTCAGAGGCAAGGACGTCCATCCTTTTAACCACAACGCCATCTCCATCCTCCTCTACACCTTGAACGGCACATCTACATGTCTGCAGCCCAATGGGAATTCACTGTCCTTTCCATGGTATTGATGCTCAGAAACGGAGGTGTAAGTGTGAGCTTATGAGTGTGAGCATGTGTTTCCTGCAAGAGGAATACAATACAGTAGCGTGCTTTCTGTCCCACAGGAACAGTTATGCAATGTGGTTCCATAATGATCTTGGAAGGAAGCCACCTTCATAGAACAAACTTCATCTGGGAGGACCCCCAAGTCCCTTGTCCTGGACACTAGGTTTCACTGAGGCTGGGGGCACACAGAGGGACAGAGACTCTCCATGTCCATCAGGGTTTTGAGGGATGTCTGCTGTTCCAGGACAAAAAATCCTGAAACCATTCATCTGCCTGTCATCTAGCCCGGCATCTGTGAGAGACATCTACTCCAAGGAGAAAGGACAGACCAAGAGACAACAAATGACAACCTTGTGTAACAGGTGTCACGAAGGGGATGCTCAGGAGGACTGGGGGTGTGTAGGGTTGGCCAGACCTGGGGGTAGGGGGACCAGGAATGCTCCAGGAGAGTGATCACAGCTGTGTCACTATGAGGGATGCTAAGGAGGGCTGAGTGTGTGCAGGGTTGGCCAGACCAGGGGACAGGGAGACCGGGAATGCTTCAGAAGGATGTCACAGTTGTGTCCTTGTGTGGCTACACGTGTTAATGTGACTGGGCATTGGCCAGACCGGAAATGACAGGGTGGGCAAGGAGCGGTGTCCCTAAACTGTCTTCTGCAAAGCAAAAGTTCAGTAATGAGATTTCTTTCAGTATGATTTCATGTCACATGCATCCATGAGTCCCTAAAGCTGATTGTGTAGAACATGAAGTAAGTCGTTGGCCATGGCTTTCAAACCTGAGGTGCTGGGAGGCAGAGCACACTTGATATTTCTTTTTGTTTCTTTCAGAGTATGACGACTTACCTGCCTTCATATCTGACCCAAGGACAGGGAACAAAGGCAACACAGATATGGATTTCAAAATGTCCACAGAAATCTGCAAACCCAAGTTCTCACAGGAGCTAAAGGTTCAGGACCCGGGTGACAGAAAGGGGAGGCCAATAGCAAGGAACTAAAGGAACACGTCATGTGCATGTGAGCTGGCCCACTTCTCTACCTCGGAAGTGAGGCATGCCTGACAGGAGGGAGTCCCACCTGCACCTGGTCTGTCTGTTTGCTGCCCTTGAGCAGAGCAGAGGATGGGCTGAGCTGGGTGTGGCTGTCGGGGGGAGATGGCCAGCTGGCCATAGATGCTACCTGCCAAGTCCCTGTAGGACCAGCTTCTGGTCCTCAGCTAAGATGAAACAATCATTATGTTAGTTACCTATTTCCTGGTGCAGGTAATGTGCTCAGTGCTTTGGTAACTATATCCTCTCCCAATTTATGTTTTAAAAACAGGCAGGTAAGATTGACACACCAAAAAACCTGTCCATAGTTAATGTATGCAACTTGACCCTGGCCCAAACCCTAGTATCTAGTTAAGGTATACTGGATTTAGAATTTTTCTCATAAATTAGAGTATAGTTTTTAGGAGCTAAGGAATTCAGGGACCAACCTTCTTCTGTCTTATTCTCCCTCCAGTCTGGTAAATTGGAACACATTCGGCCATGTGCTATCTGGAGAGTGGCCACACGGGGGCAACAGTGAGTAAGCATTGCCCCAAATTGCACTGCAAAGCCAATTCTTCCTTCATCCTGTCAAACATTGTTCATTCAATGTTTACAGATCATGCTATAGATTATGAAAAGTGTGACTTTGTTGAATTTTTTAAAAACCAAACTAATTCTTTCAACCTGTTAAGAATAGTAGATGTTTTCAAAACTCTTTGTGTTGGTGAGCTGATGAAGCCCAGGGGCCTGGGAAAAGGTTATTACTGTTCAATCTATTCAGGTCTACTTAGGAAACAAGGATGACTTCTATTCCACTTCTTTTCAGGAAGAATTTGTGTCAACTAACAGCACTGAATCCACACAAAATAGTGCAGCTCAGAGGAAAACAAAAGGAGAGTTAACAGCCTCCAGAAGCAGAGAAAGAGGCACACCCAGGAACAAGGATGGTATCACGGAAGCTCTGCTCAGGCCAACTTGCAGTCCGTAGATCCTCTGGAGCTAGAATGTCCCCAGTGCCCCTGGGGGTCGTGGGTCAGACAGAGCGCACAGCCTGATGCTGCACTGTTACAACCCGTGACAAGTCTCCTGGTCCCTTCCTTCACGAAACACCCCCTCCCCCCCTGAGGACTCCAGCCTGCTTCTTGGAACTCCCATTCCCCCTTTCTGACCCCATTGTTCACTTTTCCCATCACTGCTGTAATATAGACTATGTTTAACTACTTACTATTCTGTCATTTAAATGTCTTTTGTCATGTTTGCTGTGAAACTATACCTTGCATACCTACATCTGCCCTGATGTAGAATCACTTGTTGCATTGCATGACTTAACTGTTAGACTCCAAGGCCCTCAGTGTCATGGGGTTAGTGGCCTGGGCAAGGTCCTCACTAAGGCAGCTCAGCTGTTGCAGTGAAGGCCTGACTCAGGCACTATTTTGTGCAAGTAAGGCAGCACAGCCACATCAGATGGCCTGGGGGCACACCCTGAACACACTTGCTAGTTCCGTGTTGCCCTGGGGAATTTCCACTGTGTCCAATGGGAGAACTCAATAAGGAGTGGAAAGGATGGGAGTCAGAACTCCTGAGGTAGAATCCATCTTGGAGACTGCCCAGAACTTCCTAGGAGGTCATTCCATTGTCTTGCATGAATCAATTAATCTAAAAACATTTCCTCATTTTAGAAATGATGAGCCTCAAGCTCCGATGAAGTGACTCTCCTCGGTCGTATTGGAAATCAGCAAAAGAGCCAGACTGAGATGGGAGATGGCCTCCAGCATGATCCCCCAGAGTGGCTTTAGCTAGAGCCGCAATACCCATTGATCTTTCCTGGACTCCCAGACTCTCATGGGACTCTTCATGGGGCATATTCTAACCAAGGTCATGTCAGTGCCACAGAAACATCTGACACTGGTTATAATGAGACTCTGTGATATCAATGGAGTCCCAAGCCATAGGTCATCTCACAGTTTGTCAGCAAAGATATGGCTGATGGGAAACCCACATATTGACAGATGGTAGAAGATGACGGAAAAAGCTAGGGAAAGAGGGGGAGCTCACGTCACATCTGGCCCCACATGACACAGTGGTATCCAGCAGGGCAATACCCCAA
>PISX010030720.1:0-18387 GCA_004024625.1 Mellivora capensis | reverse complement strand
GATACAGATGTGGTGAAAAGAAGGGCCATCTGTACCCCAATGTTTATAGCAGCAATGGCCACGGTCTCCAAACTGTGGAAAGAACCAAGATGCCCTTCAACAGACAAATGGATAAAGAAGATGTGGTCCATATACACTATGGAGTATTATGCCTCCATCAGAAAGGATGAATACCCGACTTTTGTAGCAACATGGACATGGACGGGACTGGAAGAGATTATGCTGAGTTGAAATAAGTCAAGCAGAGAGAGTCAATTATCATATGGTTTCACTTATTCGTGGAGCATAACAAATAACACAGAGGATATGGGGAGATGGAGAGGAGAAGGGAGTTGAGGGAAATTGGGGGGGAGATGAACCATGAGAGACTATGGACTCTGAAAAATAACCTGAGGGGTTTTGAAGGGGCAGGGGGTGGGAGGTTGGGGGAGCCTGGTGGTGGGTATTATGGAGGGCACGCATTGCATGGAGCACTGGATGTGGTGTAAAACTATGAATTCTGTTATGCTAAAAAGAAATTAAAAAAAATATTAAAAAATACTTTAAAAAATTTAAGAAGGAAAGACAGGACTTATGAAAGAACGCTGAATGTGGTTTCAGATATATAAGGGTATAAAGACTCAACCCAAATTTTGTAGTTCTCTGTTTGGGGGACCATACAATTCTTTAACTTACAGTTTGTTCTATAAGATTATATTCTTTTTTCTAGTATACAGTGCTGTGCCAATGATTAAGCTATGTAAACTACCTTAAAGTCCTGTGAAAATTGGGTATATAAGGCATTCTGTTATTGTTATTACTTAGTACTATAAAGTTGATATAAGAAGCAGGGATAGAAAAGGAGAAATGAAGGCACCATATTGAAAAGTGAGGGAAGAAATAGATTATATATATGCTGACTTTATATTTCATTGAGTTAGCCCATGTGTGGATTAATACTTGTGAAATAGTCTATATGTCCTTCTTTTGTAATTAAAATATTAATTATAAAAATGTGTCAACAATGGCATAAATTGAGTGGGGAAGTTAGAGGGTTTTTTTTAGTAGTGTTAATATGTCACCAATTGGCATTTTGAGAAAACTTTAGTAGGTTTTCCTTTTTTTAATTTCGTAGGTTACATTTTAAATATTTTTATAGTTTTTCAAAAGTAAAATGTTTAATTGAATTCCACATTAAAAAATTTGTGATGTGAAATTGGGAATATTTTTTCTTTCAGTCATTGGTTATTGAATAATTGACATTGAATTAACTTTATAGTGAAAATTAGAAATTATTGAACTGGCTAAAAGCCCATATTTATTAATTTATTTTGTGTCAATATTTAATTACTTATGAGTATGACCATTTGTAACTTAAAAATTTTGAAGTGTTACACAAAAATTTTGAAATAAGCTGCAGACGCTTTATCCATTAAGTTGTGTTTTTTTTTTATTAAGACACTAACTTGGAACATGAATTAAGACATTAACTAACATAGGGACGCCTGGGTGGCTCAGTTGGTTAGGCAGCTGCCTTCGGCTCAGGTCATGATCCCAGCGTCCTGGGATCGAGTCCCACATCGGGCTCCTTGCTCGGCAGGGAGCTTGCTTCTCCCTCTGCCTCTGCCTGCCTGTGCTCGTGCTCGCTCTCTCTCTCTCTCTCCCTCTCTCAGAAATAAATAAATTAAAAAAATCTTAAAAAAAAAAGACATTAACTAACATATATGTACTTATTTTTCAGAAAGAGACACACCTATGAAATTTACTTTTTCTTATCCATTTGTGTATTTTTTAATAAAACTTTAGTAGTTTATGTACTTTAAGAATGGGGAAAATCACTTATTAGTATTTCAACACATTTGTGACATCAAAAGATAAAATAATAATGAATACAGTAATATCTTTAACTTAACGTTCATTTTAAATTAATGGCTCATTTATAATTCATAATATTTAAGGAACTAGTTATTTCTAAGGTGGAAAATGTATTTTAATTTCAAAGACATTTAAACTAAACTATTTAACTGGGTCTCATTACGAAGTTAATCACTTTTCTAAAAGACTGCTGCACAGTTGAGTTTTAATTTTGAGATCCCTACACTTCCACCTACATCAGCATTATTGTACCGCCGTATGATGATCCTTAGTCACTTCATCATAGTTATTTGATTTAGTCAAATTAAAGTCTTGTCATGGGTTTAAGATACTGTGATATATATCAAAGCATCATCCACATAGCCAATATGACTCTACTCAGTGTTAGTTATTTATGCCAGATTCAAACATCTCATCCAGAACAGTCACTCAAAGGGATAGGCAACAGTGACACTCAACATATTTTCTGTGTGAATACAGATAGAACAAAAGACATAATGGCCATTGTGCGTGTGCCCACATGTTCATCCATGCTTCTGTGTCCCATAGCTTCGGACTGCTTTTACATAAATGTGTTTATTTCTTTCCCTCCATGTGAGGGAAACTTACCAAACCTCCTCACCTTACTTCACTTCTCAGAAGATAAAGTATGAAGACAGTTATTTTTAATTCTCTTTGCTCCCTTCCACCCCAAAGATGGACAAAGTTCCATGAGATGATTAGTGGAGGCAGACTAGCATTCCCTGAGAGGTCCTTTTTTTCAGAGCAGTAAATCCTCTCCCACGTGGAAATGACTTCCCAGTTCACTTGAGATTTGTTGTAGACAGTGATAGGAAACCACTTTGCCACATATCTAAGCCCCATTCTCTAATTAGCTGTACTGTTAATTAAGCTGACATTTTGTTCTCTTTGTATGATTCCAATATCTTACATTTCAATTGATTTCAAGCCGTTAGTAGAGAGGAGGAAGAATGTAATTAATTGATATTTCTAAACCTGACCTGTTGACAAAGATATGTTCTCTTCCCCCTCCCCTCTTTTAAAATTTCTGATTGAGAAGTGGGTATGTAACTACATGGGGACCTGCTAGGAACTTATTTACCAGAACATTTGAGTAGAAAAGTCTTTTGTTTCTGCTTTTCTGCCAAAAGTTTAGGACTTGTGGGTTTCCAGTGGAGCAGAGCTTACCAAGAAGAAAGCAAAAGAAGCAGAAACTCAATGAGCACAGGTTGAAGCCATGTCTACTTCTGTTGTTTTCATTTACATGAGTAGATACCTTTCCAAAGCTTCTTTAGACTAGCTTGAGCTGGATTTCTATATTTTGCAACAAAGAGACTATATCTCAAAGAGGTAACTATGAGTAAGGAATACAGACATCAAAACGTGAAACTGGCTGTTTTGAAGGGAATCCCTGACAAAGTGTCTCTATCTCCAGCTAAATAACTGCAAATTCAGTGGCAAAACATCTAGTTACCTACTGAGTTCAGGTCCATGAGACTCTTGACTGTCGACTTAAAGTATAAAATTCATGATATAACAGGTACATTTCAGTATATTTACAACTGGGCAATCATAGCCATGATCTAATTTTAGAAATTTCATCATTCTCCCCCAAAATCTTCACACATATTAGCAGTCAAGCTCCATCTCTACCCAGCGCATGCCATAGCCCAGACCTGGGCAACCAATAATTTGCTTTCTATTTCTATGGATTTTCTTACTCTGGCTGTGTCATATAAATGGAATCATATTTCAAGTCACCTGTGCTATGGTGTGTATTCACCATTTCTTTCTTTTTGTTGCCTAATAGTTTTCCACTGTATGGATTATATTACTTACTATTTATCCATTCACCAACTGATGAACACTTAAGTTGTTTCACTTCTTGCATATTATGAATAATGCTGCTATGAACATTCATGTTCAAATCTTTATGTGGACATTTTTTTCATTTCTCTTGGATATATAATTAGAATGGAATTTTAAATCACACCGTAGTACCATGTTAACCTTTTGAAGAACTGTAAAACTGCTTTTCAAAGAAGCTGAAGCATTTTACATCCTCACCAACAACCTATAAGAGTTCCAGTTTCTTCCTATGTTCTCTAATATTTACTGTTATCTTTTTAATTACAGTCATTCTACCATGTATGCAGTGCTAGCCCCTGGTTTTGACTTGTATTGCACTAATAGCTAATGATCTTGAGCATCTTAAAGTGCTAATTGACCATTTGTGTATCTTCTTTGGAGGAGTAGCCATTCAGATTCTTTGACTAACTTCTACTTTCTTTTAATATTTTAATTGTTTAGCTGTAAGAGGTATATATTTTTTTTCAAAAGGTAAGCCCCTATCCACATATGGGTTGCAATATATCAGACAGATATTTTTTGCAAATATGAGGGTAAATATAAAAGAGATGTTTAATATTTTTTATTGTTTGAAAAGACAATTGGGTACAAAGAAAAAAAATTTAACATATGTATAAATGTATGAGGAGGGGCACCTGGGTTGTTCAGTGGGTTAAGCATCTGCCTTAAGCTCAGGTCATGATCCCAGGTTCCTGGGATTAAGCCCCATGTTGGGCTCCCTGCTCAGTGGGGAGTCTGCTTCTCCCTCTCCTTCTGCAGCTCCCCCTCCTTGTGTACTCTTTCTCAAATAAATAAATAAAATCTTCAAAAAAATGTATGAGATGTACAGATGTGTAAAATGTGGAAATAAAATAAAACAAAATATGAAATAGACAAAAAAAAGTAACATTGTTTCTCTCACTATAGGTGAAATACACACTTTTTAAAGAATACTATCATAAGATATACAATGTAAATCCTAGAAAATCTTATTAAAATATCTATAATGAGGGGCGCCTGGGTGGCTCAGTGGGTTGGGCCGCTGCCTTTGGCTCAGGTCATGATCTCAGGGTCCTGGGATTGAGTTCTGCATTGGGCTCTCTGCTCAGCAGGGAGCCTGCTTCCCTCTCTCTCTCTGCCTGCCTCTCTGTCTACTGTGATCTCTCTCTGTCAAGTAAATAAATAAAAAATCTTTAAAAAAAAATCTATAATGAATAACACAATAGCGGACACAAAAGGGTTACTTAAAAAACATGAATTTGATCCCCAAAAGGCAAAAAAAGAGAAAATGGGTGAAAGATCAGATGAGACAAATAGAAAACAGTAGACGATCGATTAAAATTCAACATACTGTAGTACCTTATTGCAACTGATATTAAAATTTCAATTTTAATTTTAAAAAAAACTGTTAGTTTTGTTTAAAAAAAAACCCTCAGAAACCCATTTTTAGTATAAATATGAGAAAGCATGTATTTTGTTTTTGTTTCTCGAAATGCAGACTGATGTGTGTGAATACGAAATAATGAGATGTCTTTTATTTGCTTTAAGATGCTTCGGCTGAAAAGGAAAAAAAAAAGTGAGAGAAGAAAGAAAGGAGAGAGGAGGAAATGAAAAATGAAAAAGAGGTCAAATTAAATACATGTGGTGGCCAATTGAATTCTGGGGTCCAGCTGATGAGAAGGTGGGTAAGTTTAATGCTCTCTCTGATTTTGTGTATGTTCAAAATTTTTTGGTAATAAAACATTTATAATACATAATTATAAGGTTTGCTTTTTATTTTGTCCTTTGCAATATCACAAATTACAAATTATTTCTCAAATGCTAAAGGGGCACCTGGGTGTCTCAATTGTTAAGCGTCTGCCTTGGGCTCAGGTCAGGATCCCAGGGCTCCCTACTCAGCAGGAAGCCTGCTTCTCCCTTTCCCACTCCCCCTGCTTGTGTTCCCTCTCTCACTGTGTCTCTCTCTGTCAAATAAATAAATAAAAATTTCAAAAAAAAAAAAAACAAACAAACAAACACAAAAAACAAAAACACCTAAAGTGCGTGCCAGCAAAGGCAGCAGGGACTTGAAAGTGCAGCCAGGATTCCAATGGGGTACTACCCTGGGCCATCCTTCAGTGACACTACTGAGACTTACCTCCAACTTAGAGCATACTGAGGGAGAAAAGGGACACATTATATGCCATTCTCTGTGGTGACTGAGGAAGAAGAAAAGCTGTTACTTTCTGGCTGTGTGGTCTCAGAGTAAGAGCTCCTCAGATTAGGAGAGGACAGCCTGAGCATAATGCTGGTTTTCAAAAAGGCTGAGCAGAACCCTGATCAAATCATTCCTGTGACTATCTGACATTGTGATTTTACTAAGTTAGTAAAGGGTGAGGGGGTTATATTTTTCACTCAGTCTGAGTAGAATTTTCTCATACTTGCACACAAACTTTCCCAAGTATTACTTATCTAGAGACCAGTTCTAGGGGAAGTCCAGTTGACTGACCAAGGGAGCCCTTCATCTTTTTGTTGTGTAAATTCTGGATCTTTCTGGAAGAGCACTGTGTGTTGATTCCACTGTCTGCAATTTACAATAGCTTTCTTTTTTTTATTGTTTTGTTTTATTTTTAGTTTAATTTTTAAATTTTGTTTTATCTTTAATGGCAGTCTTCTTTTTATGCTGCATGCTGCATGTGTTTGGGGTGATAGTCAAATTTATTCTTAGTTTATTTTATTATTTTTTAAGATTTTATTGATTTATTTGTCAGAGAGAATGAGCATAGGCAGAGGCAGAGGGAGAAGTGGGCTCCCCACTGAGCAAGGTGCCCGATGTGGGACTCGATTCCAGGACACCGGGATCATGACCTGATCGGCGGCCAAAGGCAGCCGCTCAACCAACTGAGCCACCCAGGTGTCCCTATGGCTAGTTTAATCATTGGACCTCAAGAGTGACATGTGGAACTAAAGGATGCCTAGTACCTGGAGGGAAAATACACACACACACACACACTAAATTTTCTTTTTATAGCAGGATATATTTGAAATGGTATGTATGTAGGAAAGGATGCAGGTGGGGATTTGGTGACTTCCTACCACAGAGGTGAGCTGGGAAATGAGCCTTTATCTATCAGAAAACTCAATCTCTTTAAGCAAAGTAACAAGGAGAGACACTTTTTCCTTTCTTTTTTCTGGATGCTTCAAGAGCTCTGCAGATGAGTGCCTGGGTGGCTCAGTCAGTTAACCAGATGCCCTCAGGTCATGATCCCTGGGTCCTGGGATCAATCCCCACATTGGGCTCTGTGTTCAGTGGTGAGTCTGCTTCTCCCTCTCCCTCTGTGATCTCTCTTTCAAATAAATAAATAAATACTTAAAAGAGAGAGAGAGAAAGCTCTACAGAAAAGATCCCTCTTTTGTGAGTATTTCTTACCTGACAGAATATGTGTTGTAATTCCTGATGGTGTTGGTACCTGCCTGGTTTACAGAAAGAACATATGTGAGCCAGTGAGAGAATGCATCCCTCTGGCATGTAGAAACTTGTTTCCAACAATTTTTGAGCTCAAATATCTAGGTATTTTGGTTCTTTTTATGGCTTACTATCAATTAAACTGAGACTGTCTCATCACAAATTAACATCTAAAATACAGAGGCATTTTCTGGAAAGACTACAGAAGAGTCTGCGGAATGAGGGACATTAGAAGGGCCTGAGTAAGATTGTAACACTTCAATGTCTGGATGCTGAACGTGGGATACCATCTCAGTTCTCAGAATGCCAACAACCAATATTACAATCTCATGTTGAAGACTACATAGAGTCATTTTCTGAGGAAACTGAACAGGTCAAAATAAATACCCACAGATTCTCACTTGTAGGGTCCCCATAAGACTGGATCTACCCCATTATACTATTGTTTGTGAACCCTATGAAAACAGAGTTCCAATCGGCTTTACAAATGCCTCATCCTTTAAATGCTAATGAAAAGACAAGTATCTATAGACATTTAAAGAAATATTCTATTGCTGAAGATAGATACAGTTCTCTAAAAGAAAGAGACAAAGGGAGAGAAATAGAACTCAAAAAAAAATTTAGCGAGTTTTTTGGGGCACATGGGTGGCTCAGTTAGTTAAATGTCTAACTCTTGATTTCAGCTTAGTACATGATCACAGGACCATGAGATACATCGAGTGTAGAGTCCCCTCGTCCTTCCCCTCAACTATACTCTTTCCCTCTCCCTCTCTCTCTCTCAATAAATAAACACTATCTTTAAAAAATAAAATTGAGGAGAATTTTAAAAAATACTTCTCTAAAAAATAATTAGTAAGATTGGGACATGCCATGAAAGATTCATGTGAGGAGTACAGCTAAAAGTAAAGAGGTGAAAAAGATCAGTGAGTGTTTAGAAAATAAACTTGGAAGTTCATACTCTTGAAAGAAAAGAAGAAGAAAAAAAGGCAGTAACAGAGGAAAATTTCCTAAAACTCAAGGAAATGAGTTGCCAATAGGAATTGTCCAATGAAATGCAAAAGGATGCATATCAAAGACAAACACACACACACACACATGCCACACACACTCATACTAGGAATTTTTGGAGAAAATTTTATCAAATATACAGAGATAAAATAGATCACTTAGGATGAAATAGAAATGAGACTGACACCAAATGGCATGATAGCAGCACTGGGAGCTGGAATCAGTTCTTTTAAAATTTTAATAGAAAATTTTTTCCAAATTATCAATCAAGAGTGAGGTTAGAATTTTCAGACGTGTTAGGGTTCAAAAAATTTACATCCCATTCACCCTCCTCAATACGTTTTTGGATGAGGGAGTAGATGAACATGAAAACAGACCTGGAAAACAAGAGATCCAACACAGGATAGAGCGGAGGATGGAGGGAGAAATGTCATGGTGAAGTCCTGGATGGCAACTGGGCAACAGGCTCTATTCTAGAGCTGTGGCAAGAAGGATCCTGAAAGAATGTTCTCAAGAAAGAGAGAAGAGCACAGGGATGCACATGATTAGTGTAAGAGGAGGTTTTTGTACTTACTGTATATTTGGAAATAAACGATCTATGTATGATGATTACAAGGCAAGTTTAAAACATGAGACTATTATATTCATGAAAAATCAATGTATGCAGGTACAGATGTAGTGAAAAGAAGGGCCATGTGCACCCCAAGGTTCATAGCAGCAATGTCCACAATAGCCAAACTGTGGAAAGAGCCAAGATGTCCTTCAACAGATGAATGGATAAAGAAGATGTAGTCCATATATGCAATGGAATATTACTCAGCCATCAGAAAGAATGAATACCCAACTTTTGCATCAACATAGCTGGGGCTGGAGGAAATAATATCAAGTGAAATAAGTCAAGCAGAGAGAGTCAATTATCACATGGTTTCACTTATTTGTGGAACATAAGGAATAGCATGGAGGGTATTAGGGGAAGGAAGGGAAAAATGAAGGGGGGAAATTGAAGGGAGAAATGAACCGTGAGAGACTGTGGACTCTGGAAAACAAACTAAGGGTTTTAGAGGGGAGGGGAGTGGGAGATAGGTTAGCCAGGTGGTGGGTATTAAGGAGGGCAAGGATTGCATGTAGCACTGGGTGTTATAAACTAACAATGAATCATGGAACACTGCATCAAAAACTAATGACATACTGTATGTGACTAACATAATAAACAAACAAAGAGGAAATGTAATAATGGTATACAAAATAAGAAAGTAACCATTGGAAAACTAAAATTGTGACATAGGAGAATTGAATGGAGTAGAATAGAACCTTAAATAAATAGAACCATGTTCCATAAAGAAATGAATTGATAATATTTATAATCCATTAATCTAAATAATAGTAGCAAATGCATTTTGTTTGATAAAGTCATATTATTTAGGAAAAGCTGAAAGTAGTTGTCACTTCCAGTTCTGGTCATAACAGAGTAGCTTACATCAGACTTTTCCTTCTGTTATAATTAATTACAGAAACTGGAAGAATATATAAAACACTTATTGACTTATTGTAGACATTAAGGAGCAACGAGTGTAAGACCATGATCATCCTAGATGACTTCTCTAGCTACCCTGTCTTTCTTCCTGAGGGCTGGACAGAGCCAGGGCAAGGAGTAGAGGATGCAGAAATCCAATTTCAGGGCTATGGAGGCAGCTTGAATTTTGGGAGAATGTTCCAAATATAAAAATTCATGAAGAAAATGTTACTATATATGGATAAGAGTTTCTATATGTCTTAGGAGGAATTCTGAGCTGACCTAGGGGAGGACTTGCAGAGGGCAGCACCTGGGGAACTGGGGCCTGGGCTGTGGCTTGTGGCTGAAACTTCGAGGGAAGCCACAGGCATTCAGAGAACCCTGGGGGAGGGATGGGAGTAGGGGACACTGATTCAGTTGGAATGATGTGGGAAAATGGCAGGGAATATTGCCAAGTTTCCAATCTGAGCAACTGGAGTTTGGCAGAATGATTAATAAAGACAATAAACAAGGAGAAGAAGCTAAGAAGTTGATTCGGGAAATACTTAAAAGAGATTCTAAAAAGATTGCAGAACTCTGAAGTTAGGGGTAGAAGAGTTTGAAATTTGTATCAGGAAATCAGGAGAACAATTTGTCCCAGTGACATGAATGTGGGAGTTATTTGTGAGTAAATGACATTTGAAATGAATGATTGCATATTATTGAATTAATGAAATCTTCAGATAGATTATATAGATTAAAGGAAGAATTGAAGGAAATGCCTAAAAGAACACCGACATTTAATAGGTGGGCAGAGGAAGAGCAGAAAGCCAGCTAGGGAGCCTGAGCAAGAGTGGACATAATAAAAATAAGAGGAAGTTGTCACAGAAATTAAGAGGAAAATATAATAACAATTTTCATCTGTCAGGTCTGGTGCCCAGTAAGTGTTTGTGGGAAGAGTGGATTAACAAATGGATCCCGAGGTCCGTAGTAGCTGATGACACAAGAGGCTACGTCAGTAAGGAGCTACCTTCAGGCAGCACAGTGTGTTAAGGACAGGCAAACTGCAGAGAACAAAAAGGCTAAGACAGTGAAAGGGAGAGGCTTCTTTTGAAAAGCCAGCCTGATCAGTCCAATTCAACAACGCACACAGGGCACAATGCATACAGGAGGGAAGTGCTCACTACCTGCTCCACTGAAAATATCCTTGTTAAATCTGGTTGTCTCCTTATAAATGATGAGAAGTTTATATTCTACACGTGCCTTTAAAAATCCAGTTTCAAATATCACTAAAGCTCTTCTGTTCTTGAACAAAAGAGGAAAATGTAACTGTGTGGATGGAAGACCAGTTTCCCATACGATGTCACTAGGACTGGCAAGCTTCCAACGTCTATCTTTTCCTTCCTCAAGAAGCAGGGAGCTTTGAGGAGGAATCAAAACTGCAGAACACCTGCTAGCAGAGTGTCCAAAAGTAGTGAAGTCATGGTAAACGAAGAAAAGTAGCACACGATATCTATGGACATCAGAAAGTGTGGTTTAATCATATCCATTAAACTTGTAACTAGTATTTGGATTGCTTAAAAGCTTAATAAATATTAATACAATGAGAGGTTTTTCAAGCAGAACTCCAAAACTCATTCTTATGTAGTTGATGTGCTAATTACATAATTCAAAATGTTTTGGCAGATATTCAAAATACAACCATATAGTACAATCACATTTTTCAAGACCAGAAATGTGTTTGCAAGCCCACTCAGAATACCACATTTGATAACTTTCAAAGCTCATGCCTCAAAACCAAAACAGGTCACCTTAGCACGAAGTGGCTGGTTGATCTCCAGCACCCAAGTTCAGCTGAGCGAGCTGGAATTGTGATCAAGTTCTCTGTTTTCTCTGACAGTAATAAGGACGTGATTATCCTCAGTGAAATCAGTCATTGGGAAGAAAGACCAGCAACATAACATGACCAAATGAACAAATCGATTAAACTTTTTAAAGAGGAAGAATGTTTTGAACAAGATATTGACCCTATTCTGCTAAGAAAGACAGAGTTACATGAATGCAATCCTTGAACCTATAGAAGAGGAATAATACTTTATAAACAATCCTGATAGTGGAGCTACTGCTGTGAGAGTTGATCTAATAATTATCTATGAGCTCATCAGATGGATAGAACTGACCATTTTCAGTTATATTTAATATAACTGAAATATTTATATTTAATATATATATTTATATATTTATATTATTTAATATTTAATAGTGTTATATTTAATAATCTAAGTGTGTTGAGTTAGGATACATCAAGTCCATCTTTTTTTTTTTTAAGATTTTATTTATTTGACAGACAGAGATCACACATAGGCAGAGAGGCGGGCAGAGAGAGGCGGGGGGTAGGGGGAAGGCTCTTTGCTGAGCAGAGAGCACAGTGCGGGCTCCATACCAGGACCCTGAGGTCATGACCTGAGCTGAAGACAGAGTCTTAACCCACTGAGCCACCCAGGCGGCCCTTAAAGATTTTATTTATTTATTTGACACAGAGAGAGAGAGACCACAAGTAGGCAAAGAGGCAGGCAGAGAGAGGGGGGAAGCAGGCTCCCCGCTGAGCAGAGAGCCGGATGCGGGGGCTTGATAGCAGGACCCTGGGATCATGTCTGAGCGAAGGCAGAGGCTTTAACCCACTGAGCCACCCAGGTGCCCCCATCAAGTTCATCTTTTAACAGTACTCTTTAAATTTCTTCATACAATTTAATCAAAAGCTGGAATGTGTTTTAGTTTGATTAATGCAAATTGGGAAATAATTTTTCATGGGCCTTTACATTTCTGCACAACTTTTCAGCAGATGCATTTACTTTGTTCCCGCCTGTCTTCACAAGGATGTGTGTAACAGAGGGTGGATGATAGAGTGTCTCTAACAGAGGCAGAACTCAAGCAGGCCCAGGGTCCCCAGCTTTACTAAATTAAACTGCAGCTGATTAGTTAAATTTGAATTTCAGATAATACATTTTGGAGGTATAAGTATGTCCCATGCAATACTTGGAACGTGTTTATACCAAACAATTATCTATTGTTTAACAATAATTCAGATGAACCAGACACCAGTGTTTTATCTGGCAACTTTATTTGCTACCAATTGTGAGCAATTTATTCTGTGTAAATTTCAAGTTTCTCTCCAGGATTATAGGCCTGTTTCAGAGCCATCATCTGAGCCCCTTACCACTGCCTCGTGGCAACTGTGGCTCAGGAAAGCCGTGCAAATGCTGTTACTGTTATGAGAAATAGTCTTTCATTTCTGACCACAGGTCTCAAGTTCTGTCAACATCCATGAAACTGGTAAGCTGTTTTAGCTTATAAATAGAGTAGAATCTCAGACACATCGTGGCTCTTGACATTCGTCTCCTTTGCTAAACTGTAAGAGTCTTTGACAGCAGACACTAGCTTTGTTTTGTTTAACGCTGGATGTCTGGCATATGGCCCAGTACCTCTCACTTGATAAATAATTGTTGAAAAGGTGAATAAGAGAATAATTGAATAGGCTGTCAATTGGGTTTCAGCTGCTAAACTCTGGGAAGCTTTGTAATGTAAATCAGAGTACATTCCTTGGAGTTAAATTTGTCTGTGTCTCTTTCTCCCAGTGTTTACCTCCATTCTGTCTTCATCATCATCTCTTTCTTCTGCCCTGGCTTCAGAGATCCCTCCCCTAAGACAGCTCAGTTCTGTCCCTTAATGGTTCTTATCTCCGAAAGCCAACAGTGCTTGAATGGGCCCAAGGGAACTGCTGAGAAACCTCAGACTGAGTTTGTCCTGAAGTCAGTCTTCAATTTCAGCAACTCCACCTTTGACTGCCCTGTGTTGCTTTTTCCCTTGGGTATTCTAGGGACAACGGGAGCTACTCTTTGATTACTAGCAATTGATAGATTAATTGGACAATGATTGATTGATTGATCATATAATCCTTAATCACTTAGTCCAGAATTGAGAGATAGTTTCCTTTTAATAATCGGGTCCTATCCCACATAGCGCACAATAAACAAATGAGCCTGGGAGTTTACAATGCGTCTACATCTACAAATCCCAACTTAACACCGACTTAATCAGCTAAGGGTTTTTCAGTTGTACTCAGATATGGTATTTAAAAAAACACAGTATAAATGTGAACTAATCACCTGGTTACTTAAGAATATCCTTATATCTGTATTTCCATATCTTTCTATCTTTATCTCCATGTCTATCCGTCTACTGTTAAAATGAACATGCAGCCTCAAAGAAAGAGTCTGGTAGTTATAATCAACTTCAGGCCACACTCCTAGACCCCTGGGATTCATCATCTTTCTCCTTTGTCTTAATGTTTATTCTAGAAAAATAAATAAATAAATAAATAAATAAGAAAGAAAGAAAAGAAAAGAAAAAAGAAAAAGATTGGTAAAGACAGACCCATTCCTATAATTTCTCATTCTTTGTTGGAAGTTTCCCTTACTCCATTTTATTTCTTCTCTATATACTGAATTTGCCCCTGTATGAGAATGTGAGTTCCAGGGAAAGGATGGCCAATGCATTTCCATGAGAAACCAGGGTTTAATAGTCACAGGTTTAGAGTCAGAGGAACTGAGGCTTGACCCTTTGCTGCGCTACCTATTAGTTTGTGACTTCACAGAAGCTACTTAGGCCATCCAGTCTGAATTTTCTTGATTTTAAATAAAAACAATAACACAAGGATAGTAATTAAAAAGAATAAATAAAATAGTACTTATGGATCGTTTACCCAGCAAGTGCACAGAAAAGACCTAAAATAAATAAGAAAAGATATTACTGGAGTTCAGACCAAGCTGGTGTGGGTTACAGCAAAAGGACTAGATACCACCTTGACCTTCTATAGACCTCACTATTTCCAAGGAGCTTTCACTTTGAAAGGCAACACACAGAATTCACTGAAGAACAAGAGACCTCAAGTCAGTACTAGAAGGTTGTACTGGCATATCTCATTTTATTGCACTTCACTTTACTGTACTTTAGATATTGAATTTTAAAAAATCAAAAGTTTGTGGCAACCCTGTATTTGTTTGTTTGTTTTTGTATATTTTGTGTGTGTTTTAATTTAATTTGCTTATTTGTCAGAGAGATAGAGAGAGAGCACAAGCAGGGGGAGCAGCAGGCAGAGGGAGAAACAGGTTTCCTGCTGAGCAAGGAGACTGATGTGGGACTCTATCCTAGGACTCATGAGCCACACTGAGCCGCCCAGGCATCCTTGGCAACCCTGTGTTAAGCAAGTCTATCAGTGTCATTTTTCTAATAGCATTTACTCACCTGGTATCTCTGTGTCACATTTTGATAATTCTCACAATACTTCCAACTTTATCATGATTATTATATTTGCTATGGTGATCTGCAATCGGTGATCAATGATGTTACTATAATTGTCTTGGGGTACCACAAATTATGTTCATGTAAGACGGTGAACTTAACTGATAAATGTGTATGTTTTGACTGCTCCACTGACCCCATCTCAAACTCTCTCTCCCTTCTCGTTGGGCTGCTTTTTCCCTGAGACAAACCAATATTGAAATTAGGTCAATTAATAATCCTACAATGGCTTCTAAGTGTTCAAGTGAAAAGAAGAGTAGCACACCTCTTACTTTAAATCAAAAGCTATAAATGATTAAGCTTATGGGGAAGACATGTTGAAAACCATGTAGGCTGAAGGCAAGGTCTCTTGAGCCAAACAACTATTGAGGTTGTGACTGCAAAGGAAAAGTTCTTGAGGGAGATTAAAAGTGCTATTCTAGTGAAGATGCAAATGATAAGAAAGTGAAATAGCCTTATTGCTAACATGAAGAAAGTTTAAGTTGTCGGGATAGATCAAACCAGCCATACCATTCCCTTAAGCCCGAAACCTAACCCAGAGCAAGGCCCTGACTGTCTTCAATTCTATGAAGGCTGAGATGGGTGAGGAAGCTGCAGATGTTTGAGGCTGGCAGAGGCTGGTTTATGAGATTTATGGAAAGCAGCTGTCTCTCTAACATAAAGTGAAAGGTGAAGCAGCAAGTGCTGATGTAGAAGGTGCAAGTCATCCAGAAGATCTAGGTGAGATAATGAGTAGAGTTGGCTACACCAAACAATAAATTTTCAATGGAGACAAAACAGCCATCTATTGGAACCAGATGCCATCTAGGACTTCCACAGCCAGAGCAGATAAATCAATGCTGGGCTTCAATGTTTTAAAGGACAGTCTGACTTCTTTGTTAAGGGCTAATGCAACTCGTAACTTGAAGCTGAAGCCAATGGTCATATACCATTCTGAAAATCCTAAAGCCCTTAAGAATTGTGCTAAATCTACTCTGTCTACACTTATCAATAGAAAAACAAAGCCTGGATAACAGCACATCTATTACAACACAGCTTATAGGATATCTTAAGCTGTTGAGATCTACTGTTCAGAAAAAAAGAAATCCTTTCAAAATATCAGTGCTTCTGGGTGTGGTGCATAAACAATGAATCTTGGAACACTGAAAAAGTAAAATAAAATTTAAAATATATATATCAGTGCTCATTGACAATGCACCTGGTCACCCAAGAGTTCTGATGGAGATGTACAATGAGATTGATGTTTTCATGTCTGCTAACACAACATCCACTCTACATCCCATGGGTCGAGGAGTGATTTAGACTTTCAAGTCTTCTTATTTAAAAAATACATTTCATAAGAATATAGCTGCCATAGATAGAGATTCCTCTGATGAATCTGGGCAAAGTCAATTGAAAATCTCCGGAAAGAATTCAGTATTCTAGATATCACTATGAACACATGTGATTCATGAGAAGAGGTCAAAATATCAACATGAACAGGATTTTGGAGGAAGTTGATTCCAACTGTCATGGATGACTTTGAAAGATTTTAGACTTTATTGGAGGAAGTAACTGAAGATGTAATAGAAATCGCAAGAGAACTAAAATTAGAGGTGGAGCCTGAAAATGTGATTGGGTTGAAATAATCTCATGATCAAACTTTAATATATGTAGAGTTGCTTCCTATGGATGAGCAAAGGAAGCATTTCTTGAGATGGAATCTACTCCATGTGAAGATGCTGTGAAGACTTTGAAACAACAAAGGATTCAGAATATTACCTGAAATTAGTTGTTAAGGCAGTGGTAAGTTTTTAAAGGATTGATTCCAATTTTGGAAGAAGTTCTACTGTGGGTTAAAAGCTATCAAAGAATGCTACATGGTACAGAGAAATCAGTCATGAAAGGAAGCCTCTATCTATATAGCAAACTTTATTGCTGTCTTATTTTGAGAAACTGCCATGGTCACACCACCCTTTAGTAAGCACCACCCTGATCAGCAGCCATCAACATCAAGGCAAGACTGTCTACCAGCAAAAATGTTATGACTTTTTAAAAGCTCAAATAATGGTTAGCATTTTTCTGTAACAAAGTACTTTTTAATTAAGGAATGTACAATATTTTAGACATAATGTTACTGCACACTTAATAGCCTGTAGTATAGTGTAAAAATAAATTTTATATGTGCCAGAAACCCCCCCAAAATATTTAGTTGGCTTTATTATAATATTTGTTTTATTGTAGTGGCCTGAAACTGAACCCACAATATCTCTGAGGTATGTCTGTATCAGGGATCAGATGCCTTGAGTAGGTACAAGGCCAGAGACAAGACATAAGATAAAAAGCCAAGATTTAGCAGGATGGGGAAGTATCACAAAATGAAATTCAATGTGAGATATTTCCTAAAGTCCAAGCCTGTGAATTAGACAGGGATGTTACGGGGTGATATTTGCAGGATGCTGGCTGTGTTCCATACTTTGGGGGCGGGCAGGCAGATAACAGACCAAACTAGCCAAAGATAGAGCACCACTGATTTTTCCATGCCGCAGGCAATGGTTAAGATATTATTTTTAACAGAATCTCAGTGAACCTGAGCAGCATAGAGACATTTTAGCCTTTAAAACTCAAGATAATTCTCAGTGTTATTTTTTGTTTTCCAAACTGTGGTCTGTAGAGTGTGAAAATTCAACAGAGGCGTGTCAAGGACAAACGTGAGAGCAAAACACAACCTTTGCCTTGTTTAGAATAGCATTGACATTGCCCACCCAGATCAGCCCAAGCAAATTAAAGCTAAATCTTCCCACTATTGACTTTTGACTGCATCAATTTCCCTAAATGATAGGGTTGTCTAAGTTATCATATTTCTGGCCAGTTTATTTGCATAAAAGAGAATGGTCACTCTATCAACAAATTTGTTGGCACAAAGATAGTCATTTTATAACTTTCTCCTATAAATTCCTGAAGGCTGAGTCATTCTTAAGCCCAGCTCAACACCTCTGGTGAATGTTTTTCTAATACAATCTTTGAGAGCCAAAATATATAATTATTTTTCAAAAATTCCTAGTCCAAAATAATCCTGGAAGTTTAAAATATTACACTAGGCTCTGTTTTGGGATTTTTTTCTAAGTTTATTCTGAAATTTCCAATATGTCCTTTGAGAAGATATCTAATTGTGTATTTTGACCCTGTTAAGAATAGTTTTTTGAGGAGAACGCAGGCAGCAACCTCTTCGACCTCAGCCGCAGCAACATCTTCCTAGGAACATCGCCAAAGGCAATGGAAGCAAGGGCAAAAATGAACTATTGGGATTTCATCAAGATCAAAAGCTTTTGCACAGCAAAGGAAACAGTCAACAAAACCAAAAGACAACTGACAGAATGGGAGAAGATATTTGCAAACG
>PISX010030719.1:0-18312 GCA_004024625.1 Mellivora capensis | reverse complement strand
CTGGGCCATAGGGTAGCTCTATTTTTAATTTCTTAAGGAATCTCCACACTGTTTTCCAAAGTGGCTGCACCAACTTGCATTCCTAACAACAGTGTAAGAGGGTTCCCCTTTCTCCACATCCTCTCCAACACTTGTTGTTTACTGTCTTGTTGATTTTGGCCATTCTAACTGGTGTAGGGTGGTATCTCAATGTGGTTTTGATTTGAATCTCCTCGATGGCTATTGATGATGAACATTTTCTCATGTGTCTGTTAGCCATTTGTATGTCTTCTTTGGAGAAGTGTCTGTTCATGTCTCCTGCCTATTTTTTGACATGATTATCTGTTTTGTGTGTGTTGAGTTTGAGGAGTTCTTTATAGATCCTGGATATCAACCTTTTGTCTGTACTGTCATTTGCAAATATCTTCTTCCATTCCATGGGTTACCTCTTTGTTTTGTTGAATGTTTCCTTTGCTGTGCAGAAGCTTTTGATCTTAATGAAGTCCCAAAAGTTCATTTTCACTTTTGTTTCTTTTGCCTTTGGGGACATGTCTTGAAAGAAGTTGCTGTGGCCGATGTCAAAGAGGTTACTGCCAATGTCCTCCTCTATGATTTTGATAGATGTCTTTTATCCATTTCGAGTTTATCTTTGTGTATGGTGTAAGAGAATGGTCAAGCTTCATTCCTCTATACACAGCTGTCCAATTTTCCTAGCACCATTTATTGAAGAAACTGTCTTTTTTCCACTGGATATTTTTCCCTGCTTTGTCCAAGATTATTTGACCACGGAGTTGAGGGTCCATATCTGGGCTCTCTACTCTGTTCCACTAGTCTATGTGTCTGTTTTTGTGCCAGTACCATGCTGTCTTGGTGATCAGAGCTTTGTAGTAAAGCTTGAAATCAGTCAGCGTGATGCCCCTGGTTTTGTTTTCCTTTTTCAACATTTCTTAGCAATTTGGGGTCTCTTACAATTCGGGGTTCCATACAAATTTAAGGATTGTTTGTTCTAGCTCTTTGAAAAATGCCAGTGGAATTTTGATCAGGATGGCATTGAAAGTATAGATTGCTCTAGGCAGTATAGCCATTTTATCAATGTTTATTCTTCTGATCCATGAGCATGGAATGCTCTTCCATCTTTTTGTGTGTTCTTCAATTTCTTTCATGAGTGTTCTGTAGTTCCTTGAGTACAGATCCCTTACCTCTTTGGTTAGGTTTATTCCCAGGTATCTTATGGTTCTTGGTACTATCGTAAATACAATCAATTCTCTCAATTCCCTTTCTATATTTTCATTGTTAGTGTATAAGAAAGCAACTGATTTCTGTACATTAATTTTATATACTGCCACATTACTGAATTGCTGTATGCATTCTAGTAGTTTGGGGGTGGAGTCTTTTGGGTTTATAAAGTATCATGTCATCTTCACATGTCATATGAAGAAAGAGAGTTTGACTTCTTCTTTGCCAATTGAATACCTTTTATTTATTTTTGTTGTCTGATTGCTGTTGCTAGGACTTCTAGTACTATGTTGAACAACAGTGGTGAGAGTGGACATCCTTGTCATGTTCCTGATCTCAAAAGGGAGGGCTGTCAGCTTTTTTCCATTGAGGATGATATTCACTGTGGGTTTTTCATAGATAGATTTTATGAAGTTGGGAATGTTCCCTGTATCCCTATACTTTGAATCGTTTTAATCAGGAATGGATGCTGTATCTTGCCAAATGCTTTTTCTGCATCAATTGATACGACCAGGTGGTTCATCTCTCTTCTCTTATTGATTTGTTCTATCACATTTGATTGATTTGTGAATGTTGAACCACCCTTGTATCTCATGGATAAATCCCACCTGGTCATGGTGGATAATCTTTTTAATGTACTGTTAGATCCTATTAGCTAGGATCTTGTTGAGAATCTTGGCATTCATATTCATCAGGGATATTGGTCCATAATTCTCCTTTTTGGTGGGGTTTTGCCTGGTTTGGGGATCAGGGTAATGATGGCTTCCTAAAAAGAGTCTGGAAGTTTTCCTTCTGTTTCTGTTTTTTGAAACAGCTTCAGGAGAATAGGTATTAATTCTTCTTTGAATGTTTGCTAGAATTCTCCAGGGAATCCATCAGGTCCTTGGCTTTTGTTTTTTGGGAGGCTTTTCAATACTGTTTCAATCTCGTTACTAGATATTGGTCTATTCAGGTTGTCAATTTCTTCCTGATTCAGTTTTGGAAGTTTATAGGTTTCCAGGAATGCATCCATTTCATCTAGGTTGCTTAACTTATCGGCATATAAGTGTTGATAATAATTTCTGATGAATGTTTCTATTTCCTTGGTGTTAGTCGTGATCTCTCCTTTTTCATTCACAATTTTATTAATTGGGGTCCTTTATCTTTTCTTTTAGATTAGTTTGGCTGGTTTATCAATCTTATTGATTCTCTCAAAAAACCAGCTTCTAGTTTTGTTGATGTGTTCTACTGTATCTTTAGTTTCTATTTCATTGATCTCTGCTCTAATCTTGATTATTTCCTTTCTTGTGTGTGGAGTTTGCTTAATTTGTTGTTGATTCTCCAGTTCTTTAAGGTATTAAAAGAGCTGGTGTATTCTGGATTTTTCAATTTTTTTGAGTGAGAGTTGGATGGCTATGTATTTCCCCCTTAGGGCCGCCTTTGCCGTATCCCATAGGTTTTGTACCGATGTATCTTCATTCTCACTGGTTTCCATGAATTGTTTAATTTCTTCTTTGATTTCCTGGTTGATCCAAACATTCTTAAGCAGGGTGGTCTTTAGCTGCCAAGTGCTTGAATTCCTTCCATAGTTTTTCTTGTGGTTGAGTTCTATTTTCAAAATCTGGGGATCTGAGAATATGCAGGGAATAATCTCAGTCTTTTTGTATGATTTGTTACCAAGTATGTGGTCTATTCTGGAGAAAGTTCCATGTGCGCTCGAGAAGAATGATTATTCTGTTGTTTTAGGGTGGCATGTTCTATATGTATCTATGAGGTCCATCTGGCCCAATGTATCATTCAGTGCTCTTGTTTATTTATTGATTTTCTGCTTAGATGATCTATTACTGAGAATGACATGTTAAGATCCCCTACTATTAATGTATTCATATCAGTATGACTCTTTATCTTGACTAACAATTGTCTTACGTAGTTGGCTTCTCCCATATTGGTGGCGTAAATACTTAAAATTGTTAGATCTTCTTGGTGGATAGACCCTTTAAGAGTGATGTAGTGACCTTCTTTAACTCTCACTACAGTCTTTAGTTTAAAATCTAATTTATTTGATATGAGAATCACTACCCCAACTTTCATTTGAGGCCCATTGGCATGAAAGATGCTTCTCCATCCCTTCACTTTCAGTCTGGATGTATCTTTAGATTCCAAATGGGTCTCTTGTAGACAGCATATGGACAGGTCCTGTCATTTTATCCAATTTGCAACCCTGTGTCCTTTTATGGGAGTGTTTAGGCCATTCACATTGAGAGTGATTATTGAAAGATACGTTTTTATTGATGTCATGTTGCCTGTGAAGTCCTTGTTTCTATAATTGTCTCCATAAATTTCTGTTCTATGTCACTCTTGGGTTCTTTCTTCCTATATAGAACCCTTCCCCGCTTTATATTTCTTGTAGTGCCAGCTTGGTGGTCACTTACTTATTTAAACCTTGTCGGTCTTGGAAGCTCTTTATCTCTCCATCCATTTTGATTGTCACCCTTGCTGAAAAAAGTATTCTTGGCTGCATGTTCTTCTCATTTAGTACCCTAGATATGTCTTGCCAGCCCTTTCTGGCTCGCCAGGTTTCTGTGGACAGGTCAGACATTATTCTGATGAACATTCCTCTGTATATGAGGAATCTCTTCCCCCTAGTTGCCCTCAGGAGCTCCTGTCTAAAATTATGATTCATTAGTATCACAGTCAAGTGTCTCAAGGTCTTCCTATTTTCATTGATTTTGGGGGGGGTGATCTTTCTGCCTC
Organism: Mellivora capensis; assembly: GCA_004024625.1. Classification (NCBI taxonomy): domain Eukaryota; kingdom Metazoa; phylum Chordata; class Mammalia; order Carnivora; family Mustelidae; genus Mellivora; species Mellivora capensis. The sequence goes on along the minus strand of PISX010030719.1, from coordinate 14,364 downwards.
TAGGACAGGAATGCTGGTTGCATTCCCCAGATTGGGAAAATTTTCATAGAGAATTTGTTCAGCTGTATCTTCTAGTCTTCTTTCTATCTCCTCCCCCTCAGCGATCCCAATAATTCTGACATTGGAGCATTTCATGGCATCCATTTATTTCCCTAATTCTGTTTTCATGGTTTCTAAGCTATTTGTGCCAGTCCTCCTCCTGATCCTTTTTCTCTTTCAGTTTGTCCTCTAGATCAGTAATTCCATCTTCTGCCTCACTTACCTGAGCTGTTAGAGTATTTAGATTAGATTGGATCTCATTGATAGCATTTTTAACTTCTTCTTGGGCAGCTTTCACTTCTGCCCTTAGAGATTCCATGTTGTCACTAACGGTTTTCTCCAGTCTATCCATTGCCTGGAAAATTGTTACTCTGAATTCCCTTTCTGACCTACTGTTTATGTCCATATCCAATAGTTCTGATGGAGAGGGCACAGTTTCTGAATTTTTCCTCTGTTGGGTGTTCCTCCTAGTAATTTTGGTGAGAGGTGGTTGAGGGGATGTGTAGCTGAATATAGCAACTGCAATCCAGTCAAGGTCCACCCTGGGATGCTTCTGAGCAATAGGAAGTCATCACTCTCTACTGGCATCTTCTCTCCCTGTAGAGATCCAGAAGTGTATAATCTTACATCTCAGGCTGATTTCATGGGTGTTCAGAGTGTTCTGGTAGATAATTAGCTCACTATAGGGGACCAGTTGAAACAGGGTCTCCTACTTCTCCACCATCTTCCTTATTCAACATTTTTAAAGAGCTTATATCTAGGGGCGCCTGGGTGGCTCAGTGGATTAAGCTGCTGCCTTCAGCTCAGGTCATGATCTCAGGGTCCTGGGATTGAGCCCCACATCGGGCTCTCTACTCAGCGGGGAGCCTGCTTCCCCCTCTCTCTCCGCCTGCCTCTGTCTACTTGTGATCTCTCTCTCTGTCAAATAAATAAATAAAATCTTTAAAAGAAATAAAAAAAATAAAGAGCTTTATAGCTAGATCTCAGTGGAAGAGAGAGAGTAAAACTATACAGTGATCCTACTGATATTTTAACGAACATTTCAAAATTCAAATATTCAAATGACTGTTTCTTCTAAAAATGCATTCAAATGTGTTGCTATTTCCAGACATGTACTTTTTGAATTGCCTTCCTAATCTCTTACTCATTCTTCTGAACATCCTAAATGGTGGTAAATAATTATGTCTTGAGGGTAGATTTTAAATTAGGTAAAAACCAGATGTCGTCTTAAACATAGAGAATAAGATGGGTTATCAAATCAGACAGTACAATTTCTGGTCAAAAAATAAGAGGTGAATACATAATTAGGAGACTGGTTTTCCTCATTTGCTTTTTATTCTGAAGGTAGGCATTATAAAAAATATTTCCAAATATGGCAGCATGACTGGAGTAAAATACTTGGCTTCCCAAGGCAGTCATTTCAAAGGACAAGACTCATTTGTTGTATAAATTCTGTTTTTGAATTAAAAAACTGTTCTTATGTAGAATCAGAATTGATATCTGACATATGTGAGAATACAAATTTCATTTTTTGTTAAATAAAGAATAAGTTCTTATTAATTTACCTAAGGATGAGTTAAGTGTGTAAGATTAAAAATAAATAAGTAAAAGAATGAGAAATTATTATTTAATGGTTTATATCTTACATAAATTAATGAAAATAAGTCATTCAATAACTTACAAACCCATTCATTACATAAATAAATCATTTTAATTGCCTCATTACTGAGCAATATCTTCTGTGTTTGGTATGTATTAAATAAGAAAAAAAGCAAATATTTGAGACATTTGTGAAGCTTACATTCTAAAAGAGAGAAGTCTAACAACAGCAATAAACCACATAATATTAAAGAGAAAGAAACAAAACAAGAAAGAAGAATCAAAACTGGGGTGACAAAAAGCAGACAAAATTTTTAAATAAATGGTTAAGTCAAGGCTCATTGACAAGAAAACATGTGAGCAAAGATTTGGAGGAGGTGATAGAATCCATAGAGATATCTTTAGGAAGCCCATTTAAGGCAGAAAAACAAACAAACAAACAAACAAACAAAAACAGCTAATCTCACATCCTGAGGGCTAGAAAATCTCTTTGATGCTAGGGAACATAGCAAGACTGTCATGGCTGAAGATGAATACATGGTTAGGGATGTCATACAACATAAAGATACTTGGCTTTTACCTTGCTTGAAGGTTGGTTCACAGAAACAGAGGATCATGACCTAATTTTTGTTTTAAAGTCATCACTGTGAGGATTGGTTTGCACATGTACCATAGAGGAAAATGTTACAGTCACTGAAACTATTTATCCAGGTAAGAGTTAATGGTGGCTCAGATGAAGGTTTATAGCAGTAGAGTAGTGAGAAATATTCAGCATAAAAATAAATTTTTTTAAAGATTATATTTATTTATTTGACAGAGAGAGAGAGAGATTACAAGTAGGCAGAGAGGCAGGGAGAAAGAGAGGGGAAAGCAGGCTCCCTGCTGAGCAGGGAGCCCGATGTGGGGCTCGATCCCAGGACTCTGAGATCATGACCTGAGCTGAAGGCAGAGGTTTAACCCACTGAGCCACCCAGGTGCCCCCAGCATAAAAATAAATTTAGGAGTCATTGCATTTCTTTGGCATTGAAATTCATGATAGTGGATAATATCAACCAAGGGGGGGGGGCAGTAGGAAAAAAAGGCCTAAGACTTAGCTCTGTGGAACTGAACACCCAGGCCTGAGATAGGGAAGAAGAGATGGTATCAACAACATGAACTGAAAAGCAGTGATGAGTCAAGTAGGGATATATAAGGTAGAAGGTGTCATCTTGGAAGCCAAATAAAGGAGTGTATCAGGTAGGAGACTGATCCTGTCAGAAGCTACTGAAGATTCAACTCAGTTTTTCCAAGGAAGTATTCATGAACCTTGGTATCTTTTTATAATGACAATAATGTGCCTTTTCATTCTCAAAAAAATTTTCATTTAGATTATAAATTATGTGATCACCTATTGATAGATCAAGTAAACTGAGGAAATCCAGTGGATTTAACAATTTGAAGGCTATCAGTGTCATTGACAAGAACAATTTAGTATCCCATTAGGACAGATAACTGATAGGAATGGTTTTAAGACAAATTAGAGATAATGGATATATATTATTTTTTTAAATAAGAAAAGTAATAGCATGCCTATAGTTTTATAGAGAATAAATAACTGATTCTATAGGAGAGAAAATGAAAAAGTCTTTGGAAAGATGTCATTAAAAACCAGAGGGAGAATGAGATATTTTCAGTGAGTGAAGGGACTGGCTTTAAAAAGGAACATGGACAGTTGTTCTCTGGTAAAATACAGGAAGACAGATATATGGAAGGACATATTGATAAGTAGGTAGATATAGTGGTGGTTTTCTATGGACGTTTGCTTCTGATGCTTCCATCTTCTAAGTGAAGAGCAAAGTCTTCCATTGAATGAGAAAGTAGAGAAGCTGTTGTAGGTTTGAAGAAAGAGGATAAGATGGGAAATAATTATCTAGAACAAGGGTTGACAGTGTTGCCTGCTGCACAGCTCTTTATTTCAAGTTTTACTATCGTATACCTGTTTGCTTATGTATTGTATATGGTTCTTTCAAGCTACAATGGCAGAATTGAATAATTACAACCAAATCTGTGTGGTCTGCAAACTAAAAATATTTATCATCTGGCCCTTAAAGAAAATGTTTAGCAACCCCTGTTATAGAAAAATGAAAGAGCGACTGGAAGGGACAGATAGTGTAAATGAATAGAATTGTGATTCATTTACTATTTAGGTCATAAACATAAGGTGAAAGCACTTGTGTGGTTTCTTTCAGCTCTATTTACCTGCCCAGGTACTGCTGTGGAGTTGTCAAGCACTGGATTGAACTTGGGTGTGATGTTGCCAACTGAGAACAACCATGTGATAGAGAAAAAAGAATCTTGGGTGTATGTAAGGGAATGATTATAAGGATTGATTATTCAGGCTTGTTAAGGGGAAGAGAGGACATCTAAGGGAAGTGGGATGACTGAAAACTTAGAGATCTCAGTGAGTGAAGTGGTTGTTGGAAAGGGGTAAAAAAGGGTTGGCTTGAGGTCACTGATATGTGTGGAATTAACATTTCAAAGGAGCTGTGGTTTTGGTAATGAGAAGTTCTAGGGTTTGCCATGGGAAGAGTACCTGAGGAAGGGTCAGGAATAGCATAATTGAAGGAGCAAATTTTAAGGTATTGAGAAATTCAAATATGGAACAAATCTTATCTAAGAAGGTTTATTAGATAACTTTTGTGAAAAAATATGGAAAGTGTTATCTATGTATATATTTGAGTAAGCAAGAAATAAGAGTGTCAGGAGCTTAAGTAATTGAGAGATGGGAGTAGGTTCACACATGTTAGCAACTATGTGAGGAAGTTGATGACATAATACTGAAGCTGAGGGTTTATAGAAAGAAGAAGGGGAGACTGAATGAAAAGCTAGTGAAACAGCGGTACAGAAATGGAGAGAAAAAATAAAACCTCCAAGACTCGAGAGAAGAGCAGAGAAAGCAGTGTCCTCAGAATCAGGTTTCTACTAGAGCAAGATGATGAAGGGACAAGTAGGAATGAGTTTAGACCAAATGCATTAAATACATTTATACCACTAAAAGAAAAGCTTTTTAAAAATATTTAGATAGGGGCGCCTGGGTGGCTCAGAGGTTTAAGCCTCTGCCTTCAGCTCAGGTCATGATCTCAGGGTCCTGGGATCTAGCCCCGCATCGGGCTTTCTGCTCAGCAGGGAGCCTGTTTCTCCCTCTCTCTCTGTGCCTGCTTTTCTGCCTACTTGTGATCTCTCTGTCAAATAAATAAATAAAAATCTTTAAAAAAAAGAATAGGGAAGAGATTCCTGATTATCTAAATTTTTTTTTAAAGATTTTAAAGTTGCTTTAAAATATTTAAAGAATAACCATGTAGAGATGGAGTAAACTTATCCAGTGTTTGAATAAGGCAGGGCAGGAATAGGATCAATACAAGGAAATTATAAGGAGAGAGTAGTTCAGCAAAGTAGGGTACGCTTTAAGAGATAGTAAATAAAATCTTTATCATTTGAAGAATTTACTCCATTTATTTATAAATGATGCAAAAGAAGGAATTTCTGTATTTTGCATTTGTTTTTGAATACATCATTCCTAAGATGGTTTTGAAATATTCAGATGATCAGTCCAAACTTGTCTAATATGCCTATACATTCAATTGGTTTTTTCCTAGCTTCTTCTGGATGTTTATTACTGTGCATATGTATTTATAGTTTATTCTTAAAGTAGCATAACATATTTATATTTGTTGTCATCATTCAAAAGTATTTATTTGGGCAAATAGATTTAAATCTAGCATTTAAAAAAAATTTCCCTAGGAATATTTACCTCTGGAAGTTCCCTCAGTAGCTCTGATTTTTTAATTCTTGTATATCAATTTTCTCTGACAAAAAAATCAAGTTTAAAAGAATTGTCAAATTTGTATCTGGAGCTACAGATTGGCCTTCTATCTGCTTTCATTAGCTGAATCTGCTGAAGACATTAACTCCTACGTAATAGTTGGTTGTGTTAGGATATTTATCCTGTGTTAAATCAAAGAATTAAATCTAATCTCAGGCAGAACTCAGTCATTAAAGTACAATAAATTTCTAAGCCAAAATGGTAACAAAACTGAGAAAACACACTATAAAGGACATTTGGAATTTTGCTATAAACCACTGAAATTAAAATTCTTCTGTGACATTAATTTTGTTAGAAAAAGCAATCCCCAAAACACTCATGCTATTCTATGCTATCATGGTGGCTCTGAAAGATAACCAACTTTGGCAGCAAAGGAGAGGCTCTCAGTGAAGAGAGAAAACTTACAGAGCAAATAGATGATGAGACTAAGTTAACAAGAAAGAAGTAGTAGGCAATATGATGCCAATTTAAAAGGCTTTTTTAAGTACAAGTTTTACTGCTAAATCTGAAAAACCGGAAGTAATTTTGCCTCTTCCAGTTGCACAGGAGATAACAGGATGAAACATAAGCCATTTCAGGTAACCTCATTCACTTTGAGAAAGGCAAATGTCTATATTCCAGGAATGTTTTGGACTAGATGGTTGGAGAAACACCTAGGAATAAATGATGTAGTGGTCTGGCGAATTTAGGCATTTTCATATATACTGGGAAAGTATAATTTCCCAGATCAATGTAACTCTATTAAAAAAAAAAAAAACCAACAAAAAAACCCCTCAGACTTTAATGGAAGTGCTCAGGTTTACATATTTCATGACATTCTTAATAATTTGTTTCATGTCATAAAATCTTAAAAAAGAAAGGGGGGGCACCTGGGTGGTTCAGTGGGTTAAGCATCTGCCTTTGGCTCAGGTCACAATCCCAGGGTCCTAGAATCAAGCCCTGCCTTGGGATCTCTGCTCAGTGGGGAGCCTGCCTCTCCCTCTCCCTTTGCCTGTTGCTCCCTTTGGTTGTGCTTGCTCGCTCTTTCTCTCTCTCTGAATAAATAAAATCTTAAAAAAAAATTTATTTCATGTCAAAAGCCAAATGAAATCTCATACCCACAGACAAAATTAAAAATTTCTCCTCTTTATGTTTTGTGGCTATTTTTAATATTTTCTATCTTTAATAATTAATGTGTTCAACTTTTGCAGTCAGAGAAAACATATCAGTGGCCACAACCCATAACAATGATGACATTTGACTGACACTGGCAGGAGGTTCACATCAAGACTTTTCTAACTCAATATAGTGAAACTTGCCTTTGTAAAAAGGAAAATACAGTAGTCCCCACTTATCTTCCTGGGGATACATTCCAGATACCCAGTGGATGCCTGAAACTGCTGGTAATTCCAAACCCTACATATACCATGTTTTTTCCAGTATATACATCCTTACAATAAAGCTTAATTTAGAAGTAAGGCACAGTAAGAGATTAACAAAAATAATAATAAAATAGAACAATTATAAGAATATATTGTAATCAAAGTTATGTGAAATACCTTCTTGTATTTTACTCACCTTTCTTCTTGTGATGAAGTGAGATGATTAAATGCCTACATGATGAGAAGTGAGGTGAATGGTGTAGGCATTGTTACATGCATTAGGCCTTCTGACAATATGTCAGAAGGAGGATTATCTGTTTCTAGATGGCAGTTGACAGCAGGTAGCTGAAGCCATGAAAAGTGAAACCTCAGATAAAGGGGAACTACTGTGACTGTTTCTAAGATGTAAATGTATTTCTAGAGGAGTTTGCAGAGAAGTGTTAGTTGATTTTATGGTCTTCTCAGACACTATGTATAAGAAGTCCCAATGTAAAATCCTGAAAGCTAAATATAGACTTGATCTCAATTTTAATAATTATAAATGTGTTCTCTGGTGAGTGTGACTTGTCCTTTGCTGATGGCTATAGAAATGGATAGATATGCCAGAAACTTTTTATTTTTATATGAACTATTCAGAAGGCATGAGAACTATATATAATAGTCAATAACAAATTGCTATACTACTGAAAAGGAGAAATGCTCTTTTCTGTGTTTTGACCTTTTACAATTATTGCAATTTGGTAATTATGTTCATTTAGTTCTTGTGTTTGGTATTCCTATAGTTATTTGTTCTTTTCATTTTGTCCCTTCAATTTTTTTTCTTTTTTAAGTGGAATAATGTTTCATTTGGTTTTCATAAACTCTTTATTCTCTCCTTTGTAGTTCATTAACAAATATTTTATAGATCTTGTATTGTTTCCATATGGTTCAGACAGTTTTTTACTTCATGACTCTTGTGGACATTAAGTAAATTACAGTTCATAAACTGCAATGTATTTCTTTTGACCCATTGCCTGTTCATATCAAACAACCTTTATCAATGAGCAGGTGAGGATCACTTGATTTACTAGATATTTGCATATTTATTGTCTGATTTAACCACATGAAAATCATACCCAGTTGGAACTTCATGAAATGTATATATTTTAAATGCATAAATTTATGCACTCTATAGTGCCTTAAAGTATATTATTAACTATTAAACTAATCTTCTCTGAGGAAAAAAAAAATCACCCAGATTACTGACTCCTCACCTAAATACCCACAGTTACCTCAAGTCCACCACACATATGTAAAGAGTGTATGTTAAACAATTTTCAAGTTTTTATTATTAGTTAGGATTTTATATTCAAAACATATTTTGTTTCCAACTCACTAATTATCCTCTATATTGAGTACATAATATAATGACTCATTTACAGTAAGGAATCAATAATTAATCATTTTTTAATGAAGAAAAAAGTGAATGACTGTAGTGAGTTTCAATATGAGTTGAATAGCTGAATCAGTGAAAGCTCTAACAGCTGTGTGTTCCACCCATTTCTAATTAGGTATCCTAAAGGCTAGATTGCTGCTTCTCAGGGGGGCTATTTTACCATGCCAGCTATATAAGAGAAGCTGATCAAAATAACCTAAAATGGATTATTCCATTTAGAAACTCTTCCATTAAAGAGCTATAGCCAGAATCAACAGTGAGTCTCAATTATAGAAACCCAGTGATAACTCCATGTTCTGGGGGATATACTAGGTGAGAGGTAGACCTGAACCCAACAAGAGATTAGAATGTGTTGCTACCACCATGATAACATTTCCACTGGCCTCTCTAGGTCATAGAAAGTGTTTTCTTCTTCTAGCTATCCTTAGGGCCAAGCACAGTTCCAAGAAGCGTTTATGGAATATAATAGAAACTTAACAGGTGTTAAATGTCCCAGAACAGTAATAACCCTGTATGTCATCCATTCTCAGATGCAAAATACTTCACATTTTATCATCTTCAAAATTGAATTGCAACTTACAATCAACAGCATTGTATATTTGCTATTGTATATTGCTGTTCCAGATGGCAGTCATGACTTAGTTGTCATTGTCAATGCAGGCATCAATTTGGTCGTAACAGTTCATATTGTAACCATTTCTACTGACTTATATGCATTGCTGGCATTTCACATATTGAGTGTAATTTCCATTTAAGTATTATTCAAAAAACCATTTAAAAATGAAAAAAAAACTTCACTGATTTGGCATTGAAACAAAAAAGTTATTGAGAATGCATTCAGTCATGGAAGAGAAAAACAGGGTCTACATAATATGAACGAAATAAGCCAACTACAAAGTGGTTTATGAGATCTAAAAGAGGAAGATACAAAAAGTTGAAACTATGTATATTTTGTTATTGAAATGAAATTGATGGCATAAGAAACTTCAAGCCTTTCCATAAAGAGAGAGAGAGAGACCTTTCAAAGCAAATAGATGCTAATGAGGCTAAACATATCATACTGGACTGTTTTAAAATATTAGTATAATTGTTTATTTGTACTTGTTTTAGTGGGATATAACATTGTGTCTTACAAACTAATAGCTTAGATTTAGTGAAATTGAATTTAAAATTTAGTTAAAATTTATTGAGCATTTAGTCTATGCTGAACAATTTATGACATTATTTCAGGAAAGGTTTAAAGGTAACTGTAAATATTATATTTCATTTTCATACTATAACTCAATATAGGCCCTATCCTACCCACTTTAAATTTATGTAGAAAAGGATCCCATGAACAAATTATATAAAAATTATATAGAAAAACCAGGAATCAAATGTAAGCCTTTTTGGCTCATGAATTCATGTTATTTTTACCATATTCTATTACCTCCTTAAAAAAAAAAAACAGACAGTACTTTTGTTTCAATTTAACTTAGTGGCAATACATTACATATTATTCCAGTGGTTAAAGTGACATATTGAATTAAGTTAAAGAACTTAAATTTTACTTTTTAGGAAATAGAAATACAAAAACAAAATCACACACACGTAGTCCCATACTTCCATGTACACACAAGCATTCAACATTTTTTGAAATAAAACATCATTTACTATTTGGGATATCATTGTTTTGAGTTTTTGTATTCCTTCAGTGCTTTGGTTATGCAAGAACCACTATTGCCAATTTCTTTTATCAATTTAGTAAATTTTAATAATTTCAAAATTTCCAAAAGACAAGTCATGACTATATGGTTGTGGAAAATCTCCAAAATGATGTTCTCCTTTAATGATGTCAGTGGATTCTGGAAAAGAAGTATCTTCTAAGGACAGTAAAGTGGATCTGATTTAGGTTTGGAAACAGAGTACTCATGTTAGATTAAATAAAAGTGCCACTTAGATAAGTAGGAGGTTTTGCAGATTCAGCTCTCCTATGAAAGAAACTGATTTTCATAAATTTTCACTTCCGATTAGACACCATTAGAAATCCCTGAGGGCTTCCGTCTGAAGTGTTCACACAAATTCCACAAAAGCCAGTGCTTACAATACTCTCAATGCAATTATACTTCTTGTACGCAACCCATTTCTCTTTCATTGAGAGTGATGACATCACTTGGTCTGAGTGTGTGGTGGAAAAGCTTATTTAAGGGCAAGGAATATATATTAGCAGTGGTCCTTCAGTATGGAGTTTCTGGTATTAAAATTGAAACCTTCTTATCCCCATATAAATGGCATTGAGTATACTTTGTTGCATTCTAATTTTATGATTCCATGGTTCCCAAATATACAGGTTTTATTTTGCATATTAGTTCAGGATTTTAGATTAATTAAACTTTGTGGAAGAAAGAACTTTCTTTTTAAGCTATAGAGACGAAAGAAGTGATTAGGTATGTGCAGACTGCAATTTGTTCTAATGGTTTATCTTTGTTTCTAACCGTTTTTGCTTGTGTATATTTCCACCTGTTAAATTACTCTGTAATTTACTGTTTCCTGCTATTTGACAAGAAAACATTACAATCACAATAAAAAGTAATTTAAGGCTATTACCAATCAATGAAATATATCCCAGTCTAAAATGAGATTGAAATAATTTATGGGAATTTTACAGTCAAATTAGAATGGAGATTATTCCACAGGGGGGAATCAACTTCTGCAAAACTGCAAGCATCATATATTTCCTAATAAGTTCTCACAGCTGAAACATGTCTTTATTGGGAGGCAGCACAGGAAATTCAATGCAATCAGAAGAATCTTACAAATAAATGCTGGCAAAAACGGGATATTTGTGGACCCATAACTCAATAATGGAGTTGAAGTTAATGCAACATGAAGTTAATGCAGCATTAAACCTAGAAGGCACATTGAGTTTAGTAATGGTGGATAACTTGCCACACATACTGTTTGTTGACTGACTTGTTATTCTCTTAACCTTAGGAAAACTTCCCAATAGCAGTTAGCAAATTAACAATGGTATCACCTCTCCCTACTGCCTTCCAAAACTGAAATGTCCTATAAAGGAAACATTTTGTTTCACTGTTGAAAAGCAATTAACGTTCATTTCCTCTTTTCCTGGCAAATGAAACCTCTGAGTTTGAAGGCTTTATGAGCAATGACAAGACTTGAATGTATTTGCTCACTATTTTATGCTGAGAGTTCATGCAGTTGAATTTTACTTATTTACAAATCAACTCACATTCATCAAAAAAAGTGACAGTGTTTGGAAAGGACAAGAATTTCAAGAAAATAAATACTAAGGAACTATTGAAAATGCGTGGTTTTCAATCAAGGGAAATGGGCAAATCTATTATACCATCCTTTTGTTTTGCTAATAAACAAACATCAAACACTTCTTTATTCTCTACTTGCTTTCTCCTTTCCTTCCTCCACTACTCACCTCCCAAGCTTTAACTGCTTGATGTTTTGTCAGTTATCCTATTTAAAGAGTTGAATTCCCCAAATAAATTAGGCAAGTGGAAACCAAACTGTTGTGGTTTTGAGAACTAGGTTAACTAATCATTCCTTCAGTATGGATTTGTGACATTCACTAATCTGTTCAACAACTGGAATCTTTCTGTTTCCTATGGGGTCTTTTAGAAACAAGAAATGAACATGAGAAGTAGGAGAATGATGTGGAGACCAGTATCTCATGACAAAAGGAGTCATAGAGCTTTTATGAGACTATAAATTGTATCAAGTATGAAAAAATATGTTAAGCAGTTGTTTTTAAGGTAATCTTAACTCCCTCGAGGAAGTATTATGACTTAATTATCTTTATGTAACTTTTCAAGAAACAAAACAAATTATTTCTGCCCCACAAAATCACAATTAGAATTAAATTTAAGGGGTGCCTGGGTCGCTCAGTGGGTTAAAGCCTCTGCCTTCAGCTCAGGTCATGATTTCAGGGTCCTGGGATGGAGCCCCGCATTGGGCTCTCTGCTCAGCAGAGGGCCTGTTTCTCCTTTCTCTGCCTGCCTCTCTGCCTACCTCTCTGCCTACTTGTGATCTGTCAAATAAATAAATAAAATCTTTAAAAAAAAAGGAATTAAATTTAAATATGTATGAGGATGCTGCTTTACGTCCCTGTAAGTCATCCAGGATACTTATTTAAGTTTTGGAATTTTCCAATAATCCTCTGGGATAAGTGAACATTAATTTATTCATCCTTTAAATGAGAAGACATTTATTGTATTGCTCAAGTGTAGTGGCCAAAATGACAAGTGTGGTCTCAGCTTTCAAAGAAATGACAGAAGATGAGAATGCAATGATGCAACAAGCTTAAGAATATAAAAGACCTATTGCATGTTTTCTAAAGTCATGATCTGTACACTCATTTCCTTGACATTTGAACAAACTTAAGTATGGCAGACTATACCTTTGTAAATTCTAATTTGTACACTAGCAGCTAAATTGTTGACTAACGCCTTTGAATAATCACATGGACACAGGCTATTAGGAAAGATTAGATTTGTCATCAGTTTTTTTTTTTTTTTGAGCTCAGAAGAGTTATTTGTGCAATTATTAGAAGATGAGGATTGCCCTAGTGAATGTAGCTTGAAGCCACTTTCAATTTGCCACAGGACTGGCAAATAGAGCCCCACCTAAATGATTCCAGAGTGCTCCCTAACACCTTGATCATGAAGAAAATGAATGAAACTCACAGGTTCAGAACTGCTGAGGGAGAGAGAATTTAACTACAGACTCTGTAGTTAACTAACTCTGTAGTTAACACATTAGACTGTGACTATAAATGAAGGCTGCCATCTTCCTTTCTTATGATATAAATATCAAACTACAAATTAACTTTATTATACATGTATTACCACTATATATGAGCAAAATTTCAAGTCATGTAATATTTTCACAATTTGTGTTTTGTTAATTTGATTTTAGTAGAATAATTTACAGTAGACTTTAAATATATAAGAAAAGAAGGTAAAATTCATCTATTATATTTATATATTTTTACTATTGTTGGTACTCTTTAATCATTTCTGTAGACAGAGATTTCTAACAGACAAAATTTCACTCAGCCTAAAAATACCTTCATCTAGTGTTTTTTTATTGTATTCTTTTTCCTCTGGCAAAGTTTTCTCTCAAATTTTAAGTGAAAATTTAAGAACTCATTTTGGAAAAATATTTTTTGCTAGATATACAATTATAGGTTAACAGGTTCCGTTTTCTTCTGGCCTCAATGGAAAATTAACTGTCATTCTTACTATTTCCTAGTACACAATGTATCTTGTTACTTGGCATTTTTAGGATTTCATCTTTATTATTGATTTTTAGCATACTTTGGTCTGGTTTTCTTTGTATTCTCTCTGCTTAGAATTTGCTGAGGTTCTTGGATCTGTCTGATATTTTAAAATATGATCTGGAAGATTTTCAGCCAATATCTCTGAATTTTTTCAGCCCTATTTTATCTCTCCCTTTCTTCTGGGATTACAGTTACATATATGTCGGCTTACTTTATATCCATAGATTACTGATGCTTTGTCCATTTGTTCAGTCTTTTTGGATTGGATAATTTACATTGACTTATTTCCAAGTTCACTAATCTTTTCTCTTATTGTTACTGATACTGTTAATCCCATTCAATTAATGTTTAATTTCAAATTGTATTTTTTAGTTTTAGGATTTTCACTTGGTTTAAGATATTTTATACTGCTCAAATTTTGCCAATTCTTTCCTCAATATTTTTTTTACACTGTTTCCTGTAGGTTCTTTAATATATTTGTTATAATTACTTTTAAGCTTGTGTCTGCTAATTCTACCATTTGGATTATCCATTAGACTGTTTCTAACCATTTACTATAGGTTATTTTTTCTGTATATAGATACATGTATACATTGTATATGTGGATGATATATGTGGAGAACCTGGATTCTACGAACTTTCTCCATAGAATGTTGTGCCACAATAAATTACTTGCAGAAAAACTCGACTTACAGAAGCTTAGTTTTAAGTTTTAGAGAGTAGATTTTCATTTTTCCCATATTTATAGGATGAAAACCTGAGTCTTAAGATATGG
>PISX010030718.1:0-18396 GCA_004024625.1 Mellivora capensis | reverse complement strand
GAAAAGACCTCGAATAGCCAAAGGAATATTGAAAAAGAAAGCCAAAGTTGGTGGCATCACAATTCTGGACTTCAAGCTCTATTACAAAGCTGTCATCATCAAGACAATATGGTACTGGCACAAAAACAGACACATAGATCAATGGAACAGAATAGAGAGCCCAGAAATAGACCCTCAACTCTATGGTCAACTAATCTTCGACAAAGCAGGAAAGAATGTCCAATGGAAAAAAGACAGCTTCTTCAACAAATGGTGTTGGGAAAATTGGACAGCCCCATGCAGAAAAATGAAACGGGACCATTTCCTTACACCACACATGAAAATAGACTCAAAATGGATGAAGTGTTAGAGTACGGAGTAGACCACCCCTCAAATGGACAGAGGATACCCACGATAATGCAAATCACACAGCAAGGTTTATTTCCAGCTACCTGGGGTCCAAGTATCTGCCTGACGCAGCGGGTTTCTACAAGGACCCCAAGCACTCAAAGCCAAGGGTTATATAGCAATTTTCTACAGCTAGATTCAATTCTGGTGCCAACCACAGCTGCATTCAATTCTGGTGTCACTCACAGCTACATTCAATTATGGTGTTCATGATTAACTTGTTTTTCAGCTTTTACCTAGTTCCTCTTTTCTGCAAGTCATGTACTCAGTAAAATGGCTTCCCAGCCTCTAAGATGGCCATACTCACACTAACCCATTCTTACAGAAGGACCTCAATGTGAGAAAGGAATCCATCAAAATCCTTGAGGAGAACACAGGCAGCAACCTCTTCGACCTCAGCCACAGCAACTTCTTCCTATGAACATCGCCAAAGGCAAGGGAAGCAAGGGCAAAATGAACTATTGGGACTTCATCAAGATCTAAAGCTTTTGCATAGTAAAGGAAACAGTTAACAAAACTAAAAGACAACTGACAGAATGGAAGAAGATATTTGCAAACGACATATCAGATAAAGGGCTAGTGTCCAAAATCTATAAAGAACTTATCAAACTCAACACCCAAAGAACAAATAACCCAATCAAGAAATGGGCCGAGGACATGAACAGACATTTCTGCAAAGACATCCAGATGGCCAACAGACACATGAAAAAGTGCTCCACATCACTCGGCATCAGGGAAATACAAATCAAAACCACAATGAGATACCACTTCATGCCAGTCAGAATGGCTAAAATTAACAAGTCAGGAAATGACAGATGCTGGCGGGATGCAGAGAAAGGGAACCCTCCTCCACTGTTGGTGGGAATGGAAGCTGGTACAGCCACTCTGGAAAACAGCATGGAGGTTCCTTGAAAAGTTGAAAATAGAGCTGCCCTATGACCCAGCAATGGCACTACTGGGTTTTTACCCTAAAAATACAAATGTAGTGATCCGAAGGGTAACGTGCACCCGAATGTTTATAGCAGCAATGTCCACAATAGCCAAACTATGGAAAGAACCTAGATGTCCATCAACAGATGAATGGATAAAGAAGAGGTGGTATATATAGATACACAATGGAATACTATGCAGCCATCAACAGAAATGAAATCTTGCCATTTGCGACAACGTGGATGGAACTAGAGGGTATTATGCTTAGCAAAATAAGTCAATCAGAAAACTCAATGAGTTTTCATTTCCTATATTCAAGACAGCAGCCACACCCAGGCTAAAATCCTTTGGTTTCAGTTCCAGATTGTCTGAGAACAGTGCTTGTTTGCCATATACGTCTGAAGGGAACAACCTCTGATTGAAACAACTGCATCTAGGTGAGGAACCTAGTGAGGAGAGAAGTTTCCAGAAAACTTTAAAGATAATGTTCTGTGGCAGCTAACTTGTCCACTGCTGTTACGTCTAAAATCCTGTGATTTGATTAAGTAGCTACCTAAGTAAAATTTGATTCACTTTTCACTGATTCTTATATGATGCTTTAAATTATCATTTTAAAATGATAATGGTTGGGGCACCTGGGTGGCTCAGTTGGTTGGTTAAGCGACTGACTGCCTTCGGCTCAGGTCCTGATCCTGGAGTCCCGGGATCGAGCCCCACATTGGGCTCCCTGCTCGGCAGGGAGTCTCTTCTCCCGCTGACCTCTCTCCTCTCGTGCTCTCTCTCTCTCTCTCTCTCAAATAAATAAATAAAATCTTTTAAAAAATGATAATGGTTAATTCATAAATTCATAAATGGTTAATTCATAAATTGTGAATGTAAATTTGACAAACAAGGGAGGTTGAAGCTTAAATCCCTCAGCAAAATGCATTGACAGCTTTACTTTTCTATTTAGACCCATACAAAACTGACAATGTTAATTAACCTTGTAATAAAATATCAGGAAGTACAAAAAGACCATTTTCACAAGGGAAAAATGTAAATGTTTAAACCACTTGGACTAAAGATGTTTTTTTCTTGATTCGTGATAGACATGTGGCTTAAACCAATTTCTGATATTCACTTACAATGAAGTTTATTTTCTATAACCAGGAGTGTAAGTTTCAGAAGTGATTGACAGAAACAGACTATAGACACAGGGTGAGGATACTACTTGTCTTTAATTTAGGTAAGTGACACAGTTCATTTGCACTAAAACAGGGATCACAGCAGTGTTTCCAATAGTAGGTGCAAATCTCCCTGATCTTCAGGTCCCCACAGAGATATCAAGCTGCCGGTGAAGTGACCTGACTTGGGAAGATGATCCGATCAGGTCCTCAAGAATTCCATTCCCTCTCCTCTCAGGCAACTTTATACCACATAATCCTTCCTTCCAAACCATTCTGAAAATTCTCACCAATGATTGCCTAGGGATGATTTACTGGAGAAATTGATATTGATTAACTCAGTCTTACCTTAAATACTCATGAAACAGCTAACGTAACTTAGACTGGATGAATCAATATCAACTCCTAAGCAGGATCAGACCATCTGTCTGCCAAAGGCCTATTCCTATATACGGTTTTCACTGATACAAGAAATAGAGAAAAACATAATTACTTTTTGATGAAATTTTTGTAAAATTTTGCAGGAGTTGGCAAACCATGGCCATCAGGCCAAATCCAGCCTTGTTTTGTAAGTAAATTTATTGGAATACTACCATGCCCATTTATTTACATGTTGTCTATACCTTTTCTTTTTGCTATAGTAGCACATTGTAGAACATAGAGTAGTTGGGACAGAAATTATATGAAGCACAAAGCCTAAAATATTTACTATCTCATTCTTTTTTTTTTTAGGTGAGCTCTACACTCAACAGGCTAGAGCTCATGACCCTGAGATCAAGAGTTGATGCTGAACTGACTGAACCAGCCAGGTACCCCTACTATCTTCTTCTTTACATAAAAAGTTTGCCAACTCTTGTCTAAAGATAAATTAATTTTCTTACATCTGTATTGGCAGTCTACAGCATTCCAAATTAGTCATATGATTATATACAATTCTGCTTTTAAAGACCTATGTTTTCTGAATGTGCCTTCTCATACAGGCTTGTCTCAGAAGCATGATTTACAAAATATGTCCTTTTTGGTAAATGGTAGTGGGTGAATAGAATATTAATATGAAAAAAAAGTTATTGGGCCATATCTCACACCATACCAATAAATCCATTCTGAATATTGTGTAGATTTAAATATGAAAGAGAAAACAAAGCAATTTAAGGAAAAATTGGAGAATATATTTATGATTTGGGGGTAGGCAAAAATTTCTTGGACACAAAAAATAATTAATCTTAAGGGAAAAAAATGATCAGTTGGGCTACACTAAACTTAAGAACCTCTTTGCCAAAGACACATTAAGAACATGAATAGGCAGACTACAGAGTGGAAGAAGATATTTGCAATACATGTATCTGATTCATATCTAAAATTTGTAAAGAATTCTTCCAAATCAGTATACAAAAGACTAACATTAGAAAAATAGGCCTAAGACTTGAGTAGACATCTCCAAAATGGGATTTTTTTAGTCAATGAACCTGTGATAAAGGTATTTGACTATATTTACTTATCATGGAAATGGAAAATATAAGTGGAAGGCAATATCACTACATGCCTGCCAGAATGACTACAATGTAAATGACAGAGAAGAACAAGAATTAGCAAGGATGTGGAGCATATGTTGCTGAAAGGAATGCAAATTGGTCCAACTTTGCATTTGCCTTCTGAGTTACAGACCTTCGTTTACCAAAGATATACAAAAATGGTCACTAATAGCCCAAACTGGAAACAGATTATTAGGGTATTACTAATGCTCTGTATTTTGATTGAAGTGGGAATTGCACATCGGTCACTATGTATATTATGCTAACAGTGAAGATTTTGATTTGAAAAGAAAGTTCAGGGGGCCCTGGGTGTCTCAGTCATTAAGTGTCTGCCTTCAGCTCAGGTCATGATCCCAACGTCTTGGGATTGAGCCCCATATCCGGCTTCCTGCTCAACGGGAAGCCTGCTTCTCTCTCTCTAGCTCCCCCATGCTTGTGTTCCCTCTCTCACTATCCCTCTCTGTCATAAATACATAAAATCTTTAAAAAAAAAAAAAAAAGAAGAAGAAGAAGAAAGAAAGCTTTTAAAAAGTGCAGTTTACATTAGATTGTTAGCACCTATCTGTGATCTTGGCATAGTGACTTGAACACAACACATATTTGAAAAACAAAAAACGCTTTTGTTACTTATAATTGTGTAATTTAAACCAGTAAGTGAAGTTCACAACTCTTACATTTTGAGATTCAAAAATTATCAGTTACCACTTAATAACATCTGGCACTAGGAAGCTCCCTAATAGCAGCTTATTTATAAGCCCACATTTGCTGCTTATTGTGAATATACCTCGATTCTGACTATTTACACTAAAAATAATACGCTGGCCATTTTTTCCAGGAACTGTAGAAATTTATTACTTCCCTCCACAATACTGAACAAGTAAGACTAAAAATATAGTTCATTAAGATGGGTCATTAACTTTTGTACTTGGAACCTGGGCTGCTAAATCATCATTTTCTGAAACATCATGTGGCTTTGATACACAATGCAGGAGAGAAAAGTTGTGGGTTGCCACAGTAACTCTAATGTAGGTATCTATTGGAATAAGGTTTTGATTATATCTGCTTATGATCACTCTAATTCCTCTATATTTTATATACTCAGTATGGCTGAGTAATGGTTGATACAGGAAATAGAAGTATTGAATTTTCTTAAGTGTAAGCTGTCAGCACATAATGCTCTGCTATTACACATGCATTTAATTATGTCATTTGTTTTAGGAATAACCCTATTTTTAAAAATACTTTTGACTTGTTTCTCAGAAAATATTTCCAAGCAGGCAGCACATAACACCCAATTCCATTTGCGACAGCACATTTGACTAATGTGCTTTTGTAGCACCTTGATAGAATATCCTATTATAGATGTAGAAAATGAGGTAGGATGACAGAAGGTAATAAATTATTTAAAATCACAAAGCAAATCAGGGCAGAACTATTACTGGAATTTTGCTCAGGATGAGCCATTTGTCAAGTGGTATTTTTGTGAAGCATGTGCTATGGCCTAATTACTAGGGCACAGTTCTACATTATCGGTGCCTGTGCATATTTGACTCTAATCTCCCAAGCAATAAACTTGTTTGTGTGTCTCCAAGGCCAAAATGTTTCCAAGAGAACCTCACCTGAGACTGAATGTCTGCTCATTCATTCTATCACCCCGCCTATTAGTTAGAGTTTTCCAGAGAAACAGAACCAATATATGTAAATACTTATATTTATGATAGGAATTGTTTCACACTGTCACGGAGGTCAGCCACCATCTTCTATCTCCAAACTGGAGAATCAGGAAGGCCACAGGTATAATTCAGCCCAATCCAAAGACCTAGGAAGAGGGGTGGGGGTTGGGGAGCCCAGTGGTGTCAGTCCGGATCTGAGTCTGAAAGCCCAAGGACCAGGAGTGCCAATGTCTGAGAACAGGTGAAGGTAGATGTCTCAACTCAAAAAGAAAGAATGAAATTTGCTCTTCCTCAACTGTTTTGTTCTCTTCAGGCCCTCAGTGGATTAGATGATGCCTAACCACATTGGTAAGGGAGATCTTTACTCAGTCTACTGTTTAAATTCTAATCTTCCAGAGACCTCCTTACAGGTATATACAGAAATAATGTTTTACAAGCTGAGATTTACTAGTTTTCCAGAAATAATGTTTTACCAACATCCTTTAGCCCAGTGAAGGTGACACATAAAATTAACCATCACACCCAGCTAAATCAATATTTATTAACACCCTCCACTAAGCAAAGCATAGCACTAGATAGATAGTAGCCAAAATACCAAAGAAGAAATTTGACTCCACTCTCGGAGTTTAAAATATAATAGTATTCTCTTGCGTGAGCACACTATCATTGAGAAAAAAAAGGAAGGTGGGTGGTGGGCGGGTTGGGGGGGGCAGATAAAGCAAGCAACCCCAGAATACCCACTGTGGTTTTCCAGAGGATGGAATAGAGCTCTCATGGACTACTTTTATTACAGGATGGAGAAGCTTTATCCTAACAAGAATATCTTGAGATTTCTTTGTTTTATTTTTCCTCCTCTACAATTTCTTAAGTAAAGAGAAAAATGGTTCTGCTAAGTTATACAAATAAATTTTTCTTTCACAATTTTTTCTCTATTTTCAGCCTTCTTTTTTCATACTTCCTGTCAGCTCTTTTCCATAGGTGAATTGTGTAAATTTAATATTTTATTAGTTGTTAAATATTGGTATTGAAAAGAACATGGCAAGTTATCAATTCATATGTATACATAAAGTCAGAAATCATTTAAATAACAACTCTACCTGAAGAACATTCATAATAAACATTGTGTAAAGTTATAATTTTAGTGATAAGGCAATTAGCAATAGGAATAATATGTCACTCCCCAAATCTTTCAGACAACTCTGATTCATCATTACATAATGTTCACATGGATAAATGCTCCCGGAAATTGTTTGAATTCAAAAGAAAGAGTAGCCAAGTTTTTCTACCTTAATACCTCTGTAAAGACCAGAAAGCTCTATTCAGTTTTCTTTTTTTTAATTCTCTTTTTTTAAAGATTTAATTTATTTATGAGAGAGAGAGTGGGAGGTGGGGAGGAAGAGAGGGAGAGGGACAAGCTTATTCATGCCAGTAGGGAGCCTGACAGGGCAGGGCTTGATCTCAGGACCCCAAGATCACTACCCAAGCCAAAACCAAGAGTCGAACACTTAACCAACTGAGCCACCCAGGCACCCCTTATTTTTTTTTTATTATTCTTTTTCTTAAATATGTATCTATCCATTTTTTAGAAAGAGAGAGAGAGGGACGCCTGGGTGGCTCAGTTGGTTGAGCGGCTGCCTTCGGCTCGGGTCATGGTCCCAGCGTCCTGGGATCGAGTCCCACATTGGGCTCCTTGCTCGGCGGGGAGCCTGCTTCTCCCTCTGCCTTTGCCTGCCACTCTGTCTGCCTGTGTTCGCTCTCTCACTCTCTCTCTCTCTCTGACAAGTAAATAAATCTTTAAAAAAAAAAAAAAAGAAAGAAAGAAAGAGAGAGAGAACACGTGTGAGTGGTGGGGATGGGCAGAGGGAGAGAGAGAATCTCAAGCCGACTAAACGTGGAGCCTGACACAGGGCTCTATCCTAGGACCCTGAGATTATGAGCCCATCAAAAACCAAGACGCCAACCAACCAACTGAGCCACCCAGGTGCCCCTCAGTTTTCAGTGTTGGGATAGAATCTCACAATGCAAAGGTAAAACAGATTTTTCACAAACACACACAAATACAATAAAAAGTACTTAGCAATCCAAAAGTCCTGAGACAGAGTATTCCAGAGTAGGCAAGAATACAAGCTCTGCCACTAGCTTTGTGTGAAGGTTCAGGTTTTCTAATCTTTCCTGTTTCTCAATTTCCTCTTCTGTAAAGGGAAAATAATAGTCCCTTCTTGAGACTAATTAATACATTTTAACTACTTAGAACAGTGCCTAGCACATTGTAAATTCTTAATATGTCACTTATTATTTGCATTATTTGATAATGACACTGAATCAAAAGAAACTAGAGCTATTGCTAAATGAAACCTAAAACAAAATGAATGAAGATGAAGACCCACACGTCACTGAGCTTGCCTTTGCGTTTCTACTGTGTGTCTGTTGCAGATGAATCCCTTCCAGTTCTATTTTAGCCTGAGATGACACACTGTCTGCTTCTTGTCCATTGGTTTTATCTCAGAAGGCTTCTTTAGCAGAGTGATATGTGGGCTGGCATGGACACAGGAGGACATGAATGTGGGACACAGCACCCTGAACTTTTCCATGCCATTCCCAGTGATTCTCTCACAAAGACAGATACAGATGACAATATAATTTTTTGCCATTTATCACATCTTTTCTTCTTACTCTGCTTTCTGCCAAGCTTCCAGATTTGTCCAAGATTCAAGAGCCCAGACGTCTCCCCTCTAAAAGGTACCATAACCGCTAACTCGTTTCTTAGCTAAGGTAATTAAATCATTGTCACCCCATCCATTGTTTTAAAAATAGTGTATTATTTTCTCTCCTTCTTCCTAGCACTATTTCTTAGCTAATTTACTTGACTCATCGTCACCCTATCCATTTACCTAAAATAGAAAGTTGTTTCTTTCTTCTTCCTTTCTAGCACTAAATGGAACTCAGTTGACTATAAAATGTGATTCTTTCTTTCCTCCCTGATGTTTTAATCTAATCTGGAGCATCTTCAACTGAGAACTGAATGCCAGTGACCATCAGAAAGATGGTCCTTGGCCTTCTTTGACTTTCCCCAAATATGTCTGGAGCAAGGACTCCTCTTTGGGATTGGACATGTGTCTGCAGGATGCGTACTGGCAGGAGGATCTCTGGGGACACATCTACCAGCTTGGAAAGGTGACTTTCCATTAATCTGACAAACATTTTGCTTTCTTATGATTGATACTATTAATCGTACAAAAACGTGCACTTCTCTACATAAAACAAAGACTCCCCTAAATGGCTTGTTACTGTAGATGAACTCATCGTGTTCTGTTTAAAGGAAGTCCTTCAACATATGCACTAGATCTTATCCCCTCTCACCCAGTAGTGGATATTGCTGCAGTTGTTCCTGCTCCTTGGCTCAGGTTAGCAATCCTTCCCTCTCCACGAAAACATTTCCATCAGCCTACAAACATGCCATTGTTTCTATCATCCTCAATAAAATGAGCAGAAGGCTTCTTTTGACCTACGTTCCCCTCCATATACTGCCCATTTTTACACTTTAATTTCTTAATGGCCATATGTAAACTCTTTCTCCAATGTTTTCCTTCCCACACTCTTGAATATACTCCAGCAAGGCTTTTGCCTACACTACTCCACCAAATCTGTTTGTGGTAAGACCATCAAGAGGCCTCATTGGATCATTCCAATCATCAGTTCTCAGTCCTCATCTTACCCTACCAGCAGCATTTATGATACTGATTGCTTCTTCCTCAAGGATGTACTTTCTTCATTGGACTTCCACGATCCCACACTCTTGGTTTTCCCCCTACTTCCCTAGCTGTTTCTTCTCAGCCCCTGGCTCCCCTGGTCTCTCCTCTCTCTAACCTCTTAGTGTTGAAGGCCTCAAGATCAGTCCTGGGCCCCTACTTATTCTGTGTCCACATTCACTCCCTTAATGATCTCATCTGTTCTCTGGACTATAAATGTCACCTCTAATCTGACAACTTCCAAAGGTATTCTTCAGCTTAGATCTTTTTCTTGGATTCTTACATATCCAAGATATGTATGACTTGGATGTGTATGGATATGGATGACTTGGATGAATTACATATCCAACTGCCTATTCAGCATCTCCATTTGAATATCTAATAGGAATCTCAAACTTAACAGGTCTCATACAGAGCTCCAGATCTTACACTTCAAACCTGGCCCACTGCAGCCTTCTCTAGCCTGACATCTTAGCATCCTGGACAACTCTGGCCTTCCATCTGCTGAGGTCAAAAATCTTAGTGTTAGCTCTTTGACTGTCAGGAATTCCTATTTGACTTTCCCATCAGATATTGCCAGAATCAAACTATTCACCACCTCCTTGGTTACTACCCTGATTAAGCCATCATCCTCTCTCACCTGAACTAACCCAGAACTCTCTCTTCCTCTAATCTAAACCCCATGTTAGTAGGCAGAATGGGCTTTAAAAGTCTTCTCCTTTAAAGTTTACTTAAAAAAAAAAAAAGATTTTATTTATTTATCTGTCGAGGTGGGAGGCACACACAGGGGGAGTGGCAGGCAGAGAGAGAGGGAGAAGCAGGTTTCTCACTGAGCAGGGAGCCTGATGTAAGGCTTCATTCCAGAACTCCCAGGATCTTGACCTGACCCAGAGGCAGACACTTAACCAACTGAGCCACCCAGGTGTCCCCAGAATGAGCTTTAAAAAGTAAGACAGGCTATATCATTTGCTCAAAATCCTCCAGTGACTTCCCATTTTTTTAAGACTTTTTTTTTAAAGATTTTTAAAAATTTTTATTCATTTGACAGAGAGAGATCACAAGTAGGCAGAGAGGCAGGCAGAGAGAGAGAGAGAGGAGGAAGCAGGCTCCCTGCTGAGCAGAGAGTCCTATGCGGGCTCAATGCGGGGCTCGATCCCAGGACCCTGAGATCATGACCTGAGCCGAAGGCAGAGGCTTTAACCCACTGAGCCACCCAGGCTCCCCGTGACTTCCCATTTCACTTGGAGCAAAAGCAAAACTTACAATAGGCTGAGGGTCCTACTTAATCTTGCATCCATCCCATTATCTGCCTGACTTTATCACTTTCTACTCTCCCCTTCACTCACTGGCATCTTTGCTGTTACTCTATTACCCCAGGCACACTCTTCCTCTGGTTGTGCCCTCTGCCTGAATATTCTTTTCCTTAGCTATCTCCTGTCCTCCCTCAGTGAGGGACCTTTCTCAATGAACCTTGCTCAAACTACCTGGTTTCCTACTACAGCTGTGCATGCATCCACACGCTCACACAGGTGGAACACATATACCATGGCATTTCTGATTATCTTCTTCTACTCTTCCCTTTTTTTCTGTAGTCATCACCTGCTAATAGATGATTTACTTGTTATATTTGTTATTTATTATCTTTATTCTCACTAAAATGTTAGCTGCTTGAGGGTAAAAATCCTTGTTTTATTCCACTGTTCTAGAAGCATCTGTTTATATATATATATATATATATATATATGAATAGTTGATGTTACAGAAAAGTTATTTCTCTCTGATAAAACCAAATGAGAATCTTTAAATCCTGCAGTGGCATGAATGACTGTCCTATTTTAGTAGTATTTTAGTGTGTAGTATAGAAGTAGTATTTAGAAGTAGTATTTTAGTGTGGGGTGAGGCCCACAGCTACCACTGGATCTGTTCGTGTTCACTGATTAAGCCACAAGTTAATACATCTTCTAGGACAAGTATTTGAACTGTGTTCATGATAGGAATTCAAATTGAGTGCAAAACTGGGTAAAAGAAAAGTGGATTATGCAGCTCCCGGAAGAAGTATGACACAATCTCAAGGAAGGAAGCCTTGCATGATAAACTAAACTAAGTAATAAGGCCTGCAATTTTAAGAGGATTTCTGGGGACAGCACCTCAGAGGCGACCTCCCCATAAGCTCTATCAGCATCCTAATCACCAGAGTGGAGGATGTGTAAGGGCAGGGAAGCATGTGGATAATACTAAAGGCTCCTGAAACTTCCTAACACCTTAGACCCCAAGCAATCCTGATATAGGATTCTGTAGGAGTACAGAGAACAGGGAAGAGGAAACTGTTTGCCTACCCATTTTAGAACTGAAAGAGGAGCACTAGCAGCTTGGGGCAGAGCTGCAGTCACAGTGAAGTGTGCTGCCTGGCCACACAGGATAACCATGGTAGAAGCAGGAGCTAAAGCACAAGGTCCAACAGTGGAGCAGGGCAGAGCAGCACAGCACTGAGAAGTAGTATCCAGGTAGAGTGACAGCATCTGGGGCAGCCCCTGCTCATGCTAATAAGGACATAGAGGGCAGCAGCATAAGCAGCAGCCTGAGAGAATAGGAATAGGAACCCAGGTGACAGGTATGATGGGCCTGGAGTGTAAAACAGCGGCTCCTGGGTGAACAGTGGCTTGGTTGGAGTACAGAGTGGCAGTTTAGACTAGAGCTGTGGTGTCCCCTCAGCTAAGCGAAATAAGCCGGTCAGGGAAAGACAAATACCATATGATTTAACTCATATGTGGAATTTGAGAAACAAAAATAAGTGAACAAAAGGGGTGGAGAAAGAGAAACAAACTAAAGAAAGAGAATCTTAACTATAGAGAACAGACAATTACCAGAGGGGAGGTGGGTGAGGGATGGGTGGGATAGGTGATGGGGGTTAAGAGTACACTTACCTTGATGAGCACTGAGTAATATATGGAATGGTTGAATCCCTATATTGTACACCTGAGACAAATTCAGCACTATATATTAACTGCCCTGGAAGTAAATTTTTTAAAAATAATGATAATAAAGAAGATCCCTTTACAAGATGTGGTCTTATAAAGAAGTAGAACATTATAGTCATGAAATATAACTTCTCTGGTAACTCATGACTCAATGTCAGGTTGGGTACAGTTGTTTTATAAAACTAAATTAAGCATTAATTTATACAATCTAATTTTATTTTGGACTTTTATATTTCAATCTCCATTGGCATATTTTCTTGCTAAGTATAAAGTGAATGTATGGATGTATATAGTAACTGCATCAATTAATAGAATATTTGTTAGAGGTGCACTGCTAACTTCATGCTTAGTAACTGTATGAGACATGTCTTTCATTGTCTACCCAATCTACAGCACCATTATAAAGAACCTGCCCCATAGACTATAAACAGAGAGCAGCCTTGGTCCCTGGTGGCTTTCTAGTTCCCATGAAATCCACTGGAATTTTGGCTTTGGTCTCTGGTTTCTATGAGACTTACGCCCTTTATCTGAGTTACTCAAAGGCTCTATTCTCTTTAATAAAAGACATTTAACTCTAAAAGCAATTAAGAATACCCCAATTTTTCTGGAGTGCAAATACAAGCAGCCTTGATTCTCACCATTTTTATTTATTTTATTTTATTTTATTTTATTTTATTTTATTTTAAAGATTTTATCTATTTATTTGTCAGGGAGAGCGAGCACAGGCAGACAGAGTGGCAGGCAGAGGCAGAGGGAGAAGCAGGCTTCCCCCAAGCAAGGAGCCTGATGTGGGACTCGATCCCAGGACACCGGGATCATGACCCGAGCGGAAGGCAGCCAGTTAACCAACTGAGCCACCCAGGCGTCCCAGATTCTCACCTTCTTTAAAGGCATGCATTTTGTTATGGACTGAATGTGGAGTCCCCCCCACCCCCACCCAACCAATTCACACTGAGGCCTTCACCCCTGCAGTGGGACTGTGTTTGGAAAGGGCACTCAAAGGAAGTAATTGAGATTGAATGAGGTCATAAGGGCAGTGCCCTGATACTTAAGATCAGTTTCCCTTATGCAAAGACACAGAGCCCACTCTGAAAAATCCTTTAGATAACATTTATAAGCACGCAATTGATTTTGGTTTAATATAACACCAAGAACTGTTGCCAAACATCCTATTTTTTGTATTGACAGTTCTCTTGCCTTCTTTTAATTCCTTATAATCCATTTCCTTTTAATTATCCTGTTGCTCGGACTAAGGCTTCTAGTACAATATTCCTTGGAAAGCAGTAAAGGCAGGCATCTTTGTCCTATTCTTGACTCCACAGGAAAGTCTTTTAATGTTTCACCACAATTAATGATGTTCATTGCAGTCTTTATCAGTTATTAACCAGTTTGAAAAACAAACCATTTTAGGAATGTCAGAGGGTAGTTAACACAGAGAACTACTTACAAAACTGATGAAAAGACCAAGGAGCAAAAAGGTCTTTTGAAAGTGGCTCTCAGAGCCCAGGCATACTGTACTTCTGGGCAGCTGGGGCACAGCTGATGAAGCTGCTCCTGCTGCTAGGCCAGGAGCAGAAGGAAACAAATGGCTTCTTTCCCTCTGCCACCGACCAAATCATCACCATTGTCTCCCCTTGGCAGAACTTATCTGAACCACGGCAAGGGAGCAGGAGAAATATAATTATCCGTCTTCCAGCTCCCTGTGATAGAAAAGAAAAAGCAAAGGCAGAAATCAAGCTGACAACTAAAAATCAAAAAGCTGCACAGTGAAGGAGGAAATTTTTTCATTTCATAGTCATCTAAGTGTTTTCCATATTTGCTTGTACCTAATGAAATGAAAATGGCCTTTCTTTTTAAATTTTTTAAGGAATACAATAAGGTAATTAGGTTAAAGATTTTTTCATTGTTGAATGTGCTTTGCATTCCTGCTCTAAAACCTGCTTGATCATGATGTATTTGTAAACGTATGTATATACATATGTGTTTTCTGTATATGAAGGCGTATATGCCAGATTTTATTTGCTAACATTTTTTTCCACTTTTATTGTGATATAATTGACATATAGTGTATTTGCTAACATATTTGGGGCTTTTCATCTGTGTTTATCACAAGACTGACCTTTCGTTTTCATTTCTCCATTCTGTTCTTGTGTAATATTGTATCAAATTTATACCAGTGGTGCCTTTTTCCTCCTTTTGCATTTTCTAGAAATTAACTGTTATTTGAAGTTTTTTGTTTAAGTCTCATATAAACTCTAAGCCTAGTGCTTTAAATTAGGGTGTATTTTGATTCATGATTTATGTTCATATTTTCTTTCTTTTTGAATCTGTTTTTGAAATTGATCTTTTTCTGGAAAATTATATTAAGGCTTTTAAATTTAATAGCATAAGATTGTTGAGATACCCTATTATTACTTTTTAAAATCCCAACTCTCTCTATTAGATTTTACTATAAAACATAGTGGTATAACATCTATGATTGTAATGATTCTGTGGGTTGACCAGATAGTCTCTTCTGGTGTAAGCCAGTTTGGGGACAGAATGGTCTAACATGGCTTTCTTCACATCTCTGCTGGTTGGCAGGCTGGACAATCTAGAAGGGCCTATTCGAAGTTTTCTTTTACTTGTGAGATTAATCAGCTCCTATTCATTGCAATTTCTGACATATTTGAATTATTCGTACATATTCCCTTTTGTGTTTCTCATTTGTTTCTTCCTTTTAGCCTTCTGCTAAAGTAATTAACTTTTTTCTTTACCCCTACTTTATTTCAGAATTTTACATCTTCTTATCTATTCTGTTAGTAGTTACTTGGATTTTTATCCTACACAGAAGTCTTTAAAATATCTCAAGTTTGGGGCACCTGGGTGGCTCAGTCAGTAAGCGTCTGCCTTCAGCTCAGGTCATGATCTTGGGGTCCTGGGATCTAGACCCACATCGAGCCCCGCTTTGGGCTCCCTGTATATTGGGCTCCCTGCTCGGCAGGAAGCCTGCTTCTCCCTCTCCCACTAGCCCTGCTTGTGTGCCCTCCCCCTGTTTGTGTTCTATCCCCTGGTTGTGTTCCCTCTCTTGCTGTCTCTCTCGCTGACCCTCTGTCAAATAAATAAATCTTTTTAAAATTTTTTCTAAAAATAAATAAATAATAAAATATCTCAAGTTTAAAACTATGTCTATCCTCTTTCTATTTTTCATCACTGTGTTCTTGCCTAATTTCCAGCATCTTCCATATTATTATTCTCTTTTGGTTTTTTTTTTAATATTTTATGTTTTGACTAAGCTGTACTTAGTAAAAACAAATTTTTTTCAAAGCTACAAAAAGCTGTACAGTGAAAGATTTTTTCCCATCTTTGTGCCTTGCCTTCAAGGCCCCCACTGCAGAGGCAACCATTAGTACCAGTTTCTTGTATATCCATCCAGAGGCAGAAGGATGCATATACAAGTGTATAAGGTGTGTACTAAAGATTTTCTTTTCTCATATAAATGTTGGTATATAACCCAAACTGTTCTACATGTTTTTTCATCCAAAAATATTTCTTCAAAATTATTTCATATCAGTACATATATAGAGCTTTCTTGTTACCAGTAATAATTTATGTATTCATAATATATAAACATATATTTTATATTATACATATAAAAAGATAATAATATAGTGGTTTTATAATTCTTTTTATAATAGCCATTGCATCCACATACAATAATGTACTTAACAAAATACCTACTATGGATATTTGGGTTGTTTAATGTTTTTGCTACTAAAAACAATATTGGAGTGAATGTATTTATATAAACCTCATTTTGGATATAGGTATATGTATATCTGTAGTATAAATTCCTCAAAGGGCATGCATCACAGGGCATGTATGTTTTAACTGCAGCATATTATTCTCCAAATGAATTTCACTGCTTTCCTATAGCTGCCCCATTAAAACTTCCTGTTGTAAAAGTGTTGGTGAGCATGTTTGGAAAAGGATGTGGAGAAAAGGGAACCCTTGTGCACTGTTGGAAGGAATGCAAATTGGTGCAGCTGCTATGGAAAGCAGTATGGAGGTTCCTCAAAAACTTAAAAATAGAACTATCATATGATCCAGCAATTCCACTTCTGGGTATTTGTCTGAAGAAAATGATAACACTAATTTGAAAATATATGCACCCCATGTTTATAGTGGCATTATTTATAAGGATATGGAAATAGATAGATAGATGGATAGATGGATAAAGGGATGAATGGATAAAGAAGATCTGAGATATATATACACACATATATATGCTGCTACTCAGCTATAAAAAAAAATTAAAGCCTGCCATTTGTGACAACATGGATGTACCTAAAGGGTGTTATGCTAAGTGAAATAATTTATACAGAGAAACACATATACTGACTATATGATGTCACTTATATATGGAATCTAAAAAATGAAAAAATAAAGTGAAACTCATAGGTAAAAATAATAGATTGGTGGTTTGGATGCCAACAGGGAGGCCATTGGGGGTGGGCAAAATGGGTAAAAAGGGTCAAGAGGCACAAATTTCCAGTTTTACAATAAATAAGACATAGGGATATAATATACACCATGGTGACTATAGTCAAGATATTACATGGCATATATGAAAGCCGGTAAGAGAGTAAGTCTTAAAAGTTCTCATCAAAAGCAAAGAAAATTTGTAATTTTGTATGGTGCGGGTTGGTATACAGTGTACACAGTGTATACAAATATCCCGTTGTATGCCTGAAACTCATATACCTGAAACTGATATATAAACTGAAACCTGAAACTGTTATATATAGGCAGCTGTTACCTCAGTTTTTAAAAAGTTTATTCAAAGAGTTCATAACACTTACATACACCATTTAAATTGCAGTTTGGAAGGATATTTGGTACATTCCAATCAAAGGACTGAAAATTTAGAAAAAAAACACAAAAGCTGAATGTTTGTAAATACTCAAAATTCACATGTTGAAACCCTAATCTCAGTGCAGTGGTATTTGGAGGTCGAGCCTTTGGGAGGTGACTAGATCATGAAAGTGGAGCCCTTGTGAATGGGATTAATGCCCATAAAAGAAAAGGCAGAAGAGTTAGCTTGCTCTCTTTCTGCCACACAAGGATTTAGCCATCTGCAATCTGGAAGAGGACTCTCATCAGAACGTGACCATCCTGGCACCCTGATCTCAGACATCCAGCTTCTGGAACTCTGAGGGGAAAAAAAAAAAAATTCTTTTGTTTAAGGCCCCATCTACAGTATTTTGTTAAAGCATCTCAAGCTAAGATATTTACCATGTACAATTCTCTCAAGGTCTTTCCACCTTTGTTGACTGGATGTTGTTACTCAGGGCAACTTTGAAAACTACCTGTTGGAGAGGACTGAATTACCATCAACCTAGGTCCCTGAATAAGTTAGTTCAGGGATCAGACCTCTATCCCTACACCTTCCCTTCCCATCACCTATTCCCACTACTAGGAAATCCTACACTGGACTATTTCATTTACAAGAAATTCACTTCTGTTATGTAAATGAAATTGTGAAGTTTATTTGAAAAATAGCATTTACCTATACATAATCACCTTCAGGTTCCATCAAAATATGTTTTTACCAGTAATATATATAGTAAAAAAAAGTTGTCTCCATACCCTTGTTAATAGTGTGTTAGAGATTTGTGTTGTTTACAAAGCAGGTAGGTAAAGAATCCATCTTATTGGAGTCTTAAGTTGCATTTCTTCAATATTCCTTTGGCTATTCGAGGTCTTTTCTGGTTCCATATAAATTTTAGGATTATTTGTTCCATTTATTTGAAAAAAATGGGTGGGATTTTGATAGGGATTGCATTAAATGTGTAGATTGCTTTAGGGAGCATAGACATTTTCACAATATTTGTTCTTCCAATCCAGGAGCATGGAACATTTTTCCATTTCTTTGTGTCTTCCTCAATTTCTTTCATGAGTACTTTATAGTTTTCTGAGTATAGATTTTTAGCCTCTTTGGTTAG